>JADRCH010000144.1:1410817-1422862 GCA_019843965.1 Rhynchomys soricoides | reverse complement strand
AGGTCTAGATACAGTCACAGCAACACCAAAGTAAAAGATGTCACACAGGACACCCTAGCCCATCACCTTCCACTTCAGGGAACCAATGGTAATGGCTTCAGCAGCATCTGTGTGCCCATTAAATGTCAGTTTATTTCAATATCTGAGTCATTGTCAAAGACTTAGCAGAGAGTCACTGCATTGAACTCATCCCCCATCCACCCACCACAGTGAGCCCACCCCCACTCCACCCATCAAATGAACCCTCCACACCCACTATAATGAGTACCCTCACTAGGAGGAAGCCTACACCTGAACCTTCCATGACCAAGGGCTGAGATCGATTTTAGATAAACTTTCGAGGTTAAAGGCTGGATGATAGTCCTTGCAGTGGTCTCTCCATCTCTCCTGGTTTTCCTCCTGATTATCTTTCCCAGTTCTTTCCAGACAGATACCATCCTTCAGGCTAGTTCCTCTGTAAGTCCTTGGCTCCATGCCCACCCCACAGACTTTCTGCACACAGTGGATGGGAGGAGTTTTACTTCTCCAACCTGAACAGGCTCCAGCCTCCTGGCCCAGCCATCTGTCCCTTCTGTCAAGGTGGTGGAAGTCGCTGGGACGTCTTGGCTTGCTAGACCCCCTTTGAGATGCATATGCTTTGCTTATACTAACATAATATATAATGTGTGATCATCAAGCTGGGTAATTTAGAAATGATTTTAAGGAAAGGAAACTCATTTTGGTTTTAGGGTTTGTCATCGGAATCAACTCAAAAGCAGTAGCAAAAGAAACCACTGCTCTTCTTTCGGGAAGAAAGAAAAAACCGAGAGCCCCAGTGTGGCCAGGCTGCAGGGGCCAGACTGAGGTTGCATGGGCTGGATTTCTGTTGCTGTGATGAAGCACCGTGACCAAAAACAACTTAGGGAGGAATCTGTTTATTTTGGCTTACACCTCGATATCACTGTTGATCATCAAAGGAAGTCAGGACAGGAACTTAAACAGGGCAGAAACCTGGAGGCAGGAGCTGATGCAGAGGCCATGGAGGGGTGCTGCTTACTGACTTGCATCCCATGGCTTGGTCATCTTGCTTTCCTATAGAATCCAAGACTACCAGCCCAGGGATGACATCACCCACAATGACTGAGCCCTCCCCCATCAATCACTACTTAAGAAAATGCCTTACAGGCCTGCCTACTGGAGACCTTTTAATCAGTTGAGGCTCCCTCCTCTAAGATGACTTTAGCTTGTATCAAGTTGAAGAATTCCATCCAGCACAAGGGAGAGAGAAGACGAGTGCTGTGAGTCAGCGCCGTCTCTGGTCTGCAGTTAAGGCACACAGGACAGCCTGATCATATTACTCTTCCACACATGGATCTCAGACCTCTGTGTCCCTATTCCTACGGGTGCAGTGTTAAAGCCTGAAGCCTTTGTTGCCATCTGATGTCATCTCTGTTGTGTTTTAGAGTTCCTACCAAGTCCATGGTGTTAATAAACATTTGTCTCTTTGCTCAATTTGAAAGCACGTTGAATGGATAGGAAACACCATGCTCTGTTTCAAGGAGTGTTATTTGTTTGGCAGAGATACTTACAGTCATGACAAAGAACATATGGAGGGCTTTGCTCATCCCAGAAAAACTGGAGAATAGAATGAGTTTAATAAATATCTTTTTCCATCCCAAACTCCATCATGAATTTTATCTAAACTGGAATTGGCAAGCATTTTATGTAAAGGATGAGACAGTAACTGTTTTAGGACTTTTGGACCATGCATTTGCTATAACAATAACTCAACTCTTTTCTGAAGCAGGAAGGGAGCCAGATATGGCCCACTAAACAAAGATTTAGCATCCAGAGCAGGGGGAGCAATACACACTTATGTGGGGCTGAACTAGAGCCAAAGCCAAATAGCTTAATAGAGAGTAAGAGTTCCCACCAGAGAGTAAGTAGGGAACATTCAAGAAACATCTGCTCTTCTTAGCTGAATACTTTAATTAATTTACTCTCACATGATAAGAAAGAATTTGTCCTTGATAGGCTATGAGAGAAATACAGCTTGTACACATTGCCTATATTTCATAATAAGGACAAAACTTCAGACACGTTAAGTACCACAGGGATTCTCAAGAACATTCAATGTGAACAGCATCAGGTGGTAGTAAAGATACCTATGACTTTACCTGGTGAGACAAGATTGAGTCCACTCACCCTAGACAGAGCAACAACAATAGATCAACAATTCCCACCACAGTGGACTTGGTAAAACAATGGGTTTATGGATTTACTTCTAGAGCAAGATAACAGGTGGCTTACAGAAGTACGTATGGCCGCATCACACCAAGGTCTACCCTAGTGTGCGGGACCACTCACTAAGACATATCTGAACCTCCCTGCCTGACAATGGGTGCTTTAGAGTCTTTTCGCCAGGAACCCTTACTACTTGTATAATCTGGAAGGAGTATTTAATTTTGTAATTTTCAGGAACTTCCTGAGCCTTGAAAGTTTTGTTGACTTCTTGGGTCTTAAGAGGAAGTAATTTAATTTGGAAGAAATAGCTACACAACTTTGTTTCTAAATATCTACAGAGTTTATCTTCTCCTTTGTAACTTTTCCTCAGACAACACAGAAAGCAATTATTTAAAATCATCCATTTGTTACCCAAGCAGGAAAAAATAAAGTACAACAGAGAGGAGGAGAGTCTGCGTGATGCAGCTGTCGATGTGGTGGCAACCGGACCTGGAAGCTTGAAGTAATCTTTATGGGTGACTCAAAATAGCTAAATGTTGAGTTCCTTTAGTGCACAGTTCTTAGAGACAACCAAAAGTGTGGAGTGTGAAAATAATGGAAGGGATCCAAACACATATCAAAGAAATAATCTCTTCTCAACTCTTAGTTTTGAGGAGCACAAACAATATCCAGTGATACTAATTAGATAGACACATTTAAAATGCTCTGCTAAGACCAAATCACACTTTATAAATATTAGAAACAGAGATATGTGACGATGACCAGATAGACAAATAGAAAGCATTGCCGTGTATTCTGCTGAAGAAAAATCATTATTCAAATGATGAAGCAATGTTTCTGCTCACACCTGGAGCCCTGGCATAAATACACAGAGCCCCACTGGGAGATGGGGAGCCAGGGACTAGACCTCAGCTCTTACATGCCTCGGCTTGACACTCGCTCCCATGATTCCTTTATCAGAACACTGCTCAGGGCAACTGGATACATGCACCCATGCACAGGTATGAGCAAATATTCTGTCATATAATACTGTGGATACCACTTTGAGATGATGAGCAGTTGTGGCCATAGCAACTGAATGTGTGTCTAGACATGGAGAGGTCAAATAGAGTTCAGCTTAAAGGAGAGGAAAGGGGGATGAGAGATGCCTGCACTGAAGTCCCCAAGCCCAGCTACCGATGGGAAGACACTCAGGAAACAAGACAGACAAATACAAGGCACCACGAGTAAACAGCATATTAAGTTATAAAAGGAGAAATCTGCTCTCAGCAAAAGCAGGTGGCAGCTCATTTGCTTCTCGGCCACCCAAGTTTTGGTTGGGACATTGTTTTCAAACTGAGCGACAACAGAAAACTAAGCTGGTGAGTTCTAATATATATACATATACACATACACATACACATATACATGGTATAGTGCTTCAAAGAGAGTATAAAACTACTCCTATTCCTTCCCATGAAGGACCTGACTTGCCATGGGTAAATGATACCTGTTTGCAGGGATACACTTCTGGTCACCACTGAGGGATGGAACCCCTGATATACACGAGCAGCCAGACCCCCAGCACCTGTGGTGTAAAGACTCTAATGGGTGAGCTATTTCAGCTTGACAAAGAGACATGTGTCATAGACACAGTAATGACACTTTAATTGCCTGCTTAATCGTGGGTTAGTGAACTGAACCAGCAGAACCCAGTTGTCATGAGAGGACATGTAGTGTTAGCCTGGTCTTGCAAAGCCAGCGCCCCGAAGAACTCTCACCAGCGTGGATACTTTCAGAAGACCAAGTCGCTACACTTACCATCAATATTCAATTTTTTTCTCATATAATTTTAGCATAATAAAAATTAAATTGGAAAAGGTAATAAAATTTTGCAGTATTTTACTATGAAAAAACATGATAAATTTCTAAAACTTTCTGAAACTGTAGCCTCCACCGAAAGACCACAGCTATCACTATTAACGGGAATAATCAGTAACCAAGTTCTGATTGCCTGCATGTTTTAGTCAGGGTTTCCACTGCTGTGAGCAGACACCATGACCAAGGCAACTCTTATAAAGGAAGACATTTAATTGAGGATAGCTTACAGGTTCAGAGATTCAGTCCATTATCATCAAGGCAGGAAGCATGGCAGCGTCCAGGCAGACATGGTGCAGGAGGAGCTGAGAGCTCTACATCTTCATCTGAAGGCTGCTAGCAGAAGACTAGCATAGCAGCTAAGAGGAGGGTCTCCAAGCCCACTGTCACAGTGACACACTTCCTCCAACAAGGCCACACCTAATAGTGCCACACCCTGAGCCAAGCATACTCAAACCACCACTCTGCATATGGCCGCAACTTCAGTCTTTGTTCTTTCCTGGCAATCTGGCACCAAGATGGAGGCTAAACTACAATTCCTGCATTTTCTCAAAAATTTAAGATTCATTTCCAGAAAATACTTTCTCTCCATATTCAAAGATCTAGAGGAAGAGATACCTTGCCCTACTTTGAGAATTTTAATAGTCATATTTACTCATTTTACCCTAACTGTGAAAACAGTGTGATTAAATTCATCTAGGGTAGCTATAGCAAACTATCTGAAGTTCTATTTACAAAGAATAGAAGAAATCTACTTAGCTCATGGTCCTAGAGGTTGCAGGTCCACAATCTGGGCCCCAGCATCTTCCCGCATCACAGCAGAGGGTACCTCACAGTGAGACCAGAACAAAGGCACTAGCTCACATCTCCCTTCCTCTTCAAAGATAGCACTGGTCCCATCGTGAGACCCCACTCTTATGACCTCATCTCCTCCTCCTTATCTCTCAAAGACACCCCTCTGAAATCCATCAATATGTGGGTGTGCAGATAAAGCATCATGTGCACCTCAAAAAGAACACTCAAACCATGCATGGCACAGGGTGTGGGTCAGGCTGATTTCCCATTAAATAATGGCTTATGGTGAAGCATGTGCCTAACCCTTCTCCCTACTGCCCTGAAGCTTACACAGAGCACAGTGATGGCCAATGAGAGTTTTCCCCACACAGGTGGCAAGAGACAAAATAAATGATTTTATACTGTTTCTAAAAGGGGGTGAGATATCTACTCATCTAAAAGCATCCGCCCCTACTCCTAAATTATATATATAAAAACAACCACCCCTGGAAACCTAGGTAACCGCACCTGGAAACCTAGATAACCACACCTGGAAACCTAGCAACCCATGTAACTCCATGAAACTGGGGAAGGGTGGGAAGAGGGGAATTCCTCACCCTATTTCCCATTGCAAACCATAGTCATGTGCATTGTAAAACATACTGCTGCTGTGCATCCATCATGTGTACATAATAATGCATAGGATATACGTAACAATTACGTATAGGACAGTGGTTCCATGAAATTATATCACCCAATAACATTATTTGTGGAAGTATGTTTCATGATGTTTACCTGACAAATGGACGGGCTTCACTGAACATTCCTGTTGCTAAGCGACATATACTCTTCCCAAGCTGGCTTTCCCAGGTGTCCTACATCCCAGGGGCTAAACCAGGAATCCCATTCTGCTGTAATCATTCAGCCCTTTGAAAGAGATGAGAGAAATTCATTTCCTCTTGAACCATATAGACTAGAAGCTATGGTGTGGATTTCATGAAGGGTTTTAGCACCAGGCTTTCTCTAATACCACTAAGAAATCCCAGGGAGCCTCATTGTCCACATCTACCTTCTGATAATAAAAGGCTGTCATATGAGGACATGATGTTTGTGGTGGAGCAACCATCCAGCCCCCACTGGGAACAAGACTCCTATAACCCCAAGGTTGACAGGGGAGAAAGACATGAAACATCAGTCCCCTGAGCATCACTGAACCATTGAACTGCCTTTTTTCAAACCCTGTTGAGACAGTAAATGCCCCGACTTACTGAAATCACATTTAGTGGATGTATGCCAGCCACAGGGAAAGGTATCCTGGTTCCTATAAAATCACACAAGAGGGTCTTTCATATTCCTTCCTCCCTTCCTTCCCTCTTTCTTCCCTTTGTTCTGCCCCCTTTGCTTCTTCCTTTCTTTTCTCTTACTTTCTCTCATTTATGAAGCTTGTTTTCCATAAGACACATCACTAAAGTGGGTCTCCTAGAATTACAGCAACTTCCTTTTAAAGAGAGCCTCAAGTCTTGGCATCCAAAGCTCAGAAGTGAGGGAGTCAAGAACTGGATATTTGGAAGATTCATATACCTTTTATATCACAGGACAAGTGGAAGGAAACCAAAAGACCCATGTGGCCAGGAACAAATTTGAAATTGGCTCTCAGATCCCAGAAGACCATTTCACTGCTTAGACATCCCCTGTGTCCACTTTCACACCCCCTCTGTCCACCCTAGTGTCGCTGTCCATAGTACTAGTTTCACAATGCGAGTTTACACCCTGCTCAAGTGCCCTATGGGGATGAGGGCAGGGTACAAAGGTGAATGTGGCGTTTATCTCTTTCATTTTCTGAAAAGATGATCCCACCTGTAGTGGGACAAATGAGTTGCTTAGCATTGATGATACTTCCTACAGGTCTGCTCTCAGTCATTGCCCAAAGCCTGACCTTTCCGTCAGAAGTTGATGCTAAGGACTTGCAGCAGCGAACTTGCAGCAGAGAAACAATCATGGCAGCTGTTGATCAAGCACCGCTTAAGTCTCTTACCAAATACAGGGAGAGGAGCACAGCTGGTTGGGGTCTACAGTCCAGGTTTGCTGTCATAGACACTCGGGTAGGTCTCACCAGGCAGCGGTTGAGGGATCCTTGCGCCATGTGTCTAACTCTTCCTTGATCTCTGTCTACAGAACAACATAGACTGTGGATCTTGATCACTGACATTTATCCTCTCACAATTCTGCAGGCTGAGAGATCCAGGAACAAAGTAATTGCTTAATTGATCTCATTTAAATCCTTCTTTAAAACTTCCAGACTCCAGTATGTTGGTGGTCCTTGTTACTGTAACTAAATACCACAGCCCAGACACTTTACAGATTAGAAACTTGTTTAAATCACAGTTGTCAAGGCTGACAACCCCAAAAGCACAAACAGCATCCGTGAAGCCTTGAGCTGCATTGTAGGATGGAGAAGGGCCTGTGTTGTGTGATGGCCAGTGTTAACTTTCGCTTCACAGAACGTGGAATCACCTGAAAGTTGAGACACTGGGTATGCTTGTGGGGAATTACCTCAATTGTGTCAGTCGATGGGACCTCCATCTTAATTGTGAGAAGATACCATTGTGAGAAGAGCATTCTGTAATGCATAAGTGGAAAGGGGAGCTGAGATACACCCACTCACTGGTTGTTCCCGGCCTCTTTGCTACAGGTGAGATGTGACCAGCCCCTTCAGGTTCCTGCCACTGTGGTTCCCTTGCAATGATGGATAGTGACTTTAAACTGTGAGCTGAAATCAGACTTTTCTGCCTCAAGTTGCTTTGTCAGAACATATTATCACAACAACAGAAAAAGAGAACAAGACAGAAATTGGTACTGAGAGTCAGTGTCATTGTAGTGATAAAGCGGACCATGTGGTTTATAGGCCTTTGAACTGTTTTGTGGCTGGAATATGAGAGTTTCCAAGCCATTGTCCTCTTACAACAAACTCCTAGACAAGAAAAAAAGTTGGGATTGAATGCATTTTAGCTCATCACATGGTCATAAGCCTATGGGAACAAGGGGTGGATGATTATGGATTAAAAGTGGTGTGTTTGGTTGTCAAGTTGACAAGGAGTCGATCTGTGCTTGTTACTGTTAACCAGCTTGACAAGAGCTAGACTCACATGAGAGATGGGCCTCAGAGTCTGCCCATGGGGGCTACCTTGATGATGTTCTTGAGAACACCCGTCTTACTTGTAGGTGTGGACTGTTCCCTACGCAGTGGATCCTGCATTGTGTGAGTGAAGAAAGGGAGCTGAGGTGCCTGCACAGAGGGATGTCTGTTTCTCTCTGCCTCTTTTCTGTGTTTAGTGTGACCAGCTGTCGCAAGCTCCTGCAGCTGTGATTTCCCCGCAGTAGCGGCTGGCTATAACCTTGGACTGTGAGCCAAAATCAATTTTTTTCATCCTTAGGTTGCTTTCGTCAGAGCATTCAGTCACAACCACAGTAAAAGAAACTAAGATACACCATTAAGGCAGAGAAAGAAAGGTAATTCAAGTCTCTCTTCCTTTGTTTACAAAGCCACTAATGCCAGCATGTGAGCATTTCCCTCATTACTTCAGCTAACACTAATGATAGTTTAGTCATAGCTCCTGAAGGCCCCATCTCCAAATACCATCAACACATAAATCTGGGGGTAAAACAAACTTTTGAGGGACACATTCAAATGATATCATCCCATTTCCAAATGCAGCAATACACGGGAGTAAAGATTCACTAGATATTGGAGGACAGAAAAATATCATAGCTCACTAGAAAGCACTCCTTCCTACTGTCCAGTTTCTGGCCATTTTCCATAGCACCTTTAATTCTCTGTAGCTCTGTGCAAGTGCTAGGGCATGGAGCAGTCCTGTCTGGGTTCTGGCTCTGCTCTGCATCCCTAGCAAGAGTCTATCCATCACGACCACATGAAGCTTTTTCTTGCTTCCTCTGGGATATTACCCTATCTCAAAAATGTCTGAAAGAAAAGGCAAACTCTATGCTTCCTCTTTCTCCTTCGGTCCTGGGTCTTCTGAGTTCCCAAAGGAACTCAGAAGAAGTGGCTGTGTCTCTTCTCATCTCAGATCTGGGAAATACTCATGGCCCATTCCCCACGGACCCAACGAAGGCTCTGTTGCTGTCTTCCCTGATGTTCCCAGGGGTTCTTCTGCACTCTGGGTTGATCTCAATTATGCTGGTCTTGAGTAGGATGTTGCCTTAGTTAGGGTTTTACTGCTTTGAACAGACACCATGGCCAAGGCAACTCTTATAAAGGACAACATTTAATTGGGGCTGTCTTACAGGATCAGAGGTTCAGTCCATTATCATCGAGGCAGGAAGCATAGCAGCATCCAGGCAGGCATAGTGCAGAAGGAGCTGAGAGTTCTACCTCTTCATGTGAAGGCCGCTAGCAGAATACTGACTTCCAGGCAGCTAAGATGAGGGTTTATAGCCCACACCCACAGTGACACACCTACTCCAACAAGGCCACACCTACTCCAACAGGACCACACCTTCTAACAGTACCACTCCCTGGACTGAGCATATACAAACCATCACAGATGTGGATATGAACTGACTTATGTCTATATCTGTAAACCTCCAAGAGCCTCTGAATTTGAGTGTATCGTGATAGTCTTTATAGAAGTAACTTGGGTAAAGAAGGTGGTAAGGGTGGATCTTTAGCCACTCTAATTTATGTCCTTGTTGGAGGAGACCATGCAAGAACACAGAAATAAGGCAACCATTTCCACAGTCAAGAAGACCTTGGGAAGTCAACTCTAATGGCATTTAGTCTCAGACTTTAAGCTTCCAGAACCTCAAGAAAATTAAGTTTGGTTTTAAAAGCTACCAAGTTTATGAAATCTTACTTTAGACGCTTGAGAGAGCCAATATGGATGTCAAAGCATTTCCCAAAGGATGCTTAGAACAATAGTAAAATGAGTTTTGGGTAGCATAGGCTTTGGCACATTCATGACTTCATTAAACATGTTCACTGCCTAATTATTTCCCCAGAAATGATTTTTTGAGCAAGAATAAGAGCACACATCCTATAAGTACACATATATATCATACATATAATTCTGAGTTAGTGATGACTCTCTAAGTTATATTTTTGCCTTAGGCAGTTGGAAACCAGAGACCAATGGTGAAAGGAAGGGCTTACTGTCTGCCCAGGCAGAAAGAGTCTTACAACAGAGAAGCATTCTGTATGACTTCTTCCAGAATCCATGTTCCTGCCTTAGGCAGCCTGGAAGGCAGCCTGGAGCAAGTGACTCACCCTATAAACAAGCACAAAGCTAGAGACCACCCTGGTTCTTGCCTCAGGGGCTTTGCCAGGAGGCAGAAAAGATGTTGCCTCTAAACAAAGCGCTCATTACAGGGAGAGATGAGCTATCTACACACCCAAACTGGAGGGCAGTGACATAGAAATATTACCCAGCAAACATCCAGCTATGGGGCAGGAAGTCATAAGCCACGCAAATTTGGTTTATATTTTATAGTGTGTCTTATACCTGGAAATGGATCTTTGGAGGCTGCTCTGATACAGAGAATTTGCAAGTTGTAAGGCGAAACAGATCCAGGAGCCTCTATGTGATTTGAAGAAGTATAATTCATAACAGTTAAGTTACAGAACTAACCTAGATGCAGTGACTGAGGAACAAGGAGAATGTTGTGTCTATTCACTACGGAATTTTATCCACTTGTAAAGATGAACAAAACTATTATCTGCAGGAAAGTGCATGAAACTAGAGATTATCATATCAGACTATTTAAGCCTGTCTCAGAAAGACAAATATTGGGTATATTAACCTTGTTTTTAGTTCCTGAATTTTATATAGCTATGTAAAATAATTTATAGGATCATACATATAAATATATTATATATATATATAGATATATATATATATATATAGAGAGAGAGAGAGAGAGAGAGAGAGAAGTTTGGGGCATATGCTCAAAGTACATTATAAACTTGTGCCAAATATCCTCATGAAACCCAGTTCCATGTGTGATGAACACACATCAATTCTTCAAGAAGAGCTTCTCATTGTGAAGAGAAAAAGTTCATGACATCTGTGGACCCAGGGAAGTGGTCAGACTCTCCAAGTGCCTTCCTCACAGGCAGAGTGGTGACAATGTGGATGGCTCAGGCAAACCTGGAGACGGCATCTTTCAGAAAACAATCTGCTGCAGGCACAAGGCAATGGCGAGATTCATTTTAAAATAACGCTCCTCTTTAAATACACTTGGACACTCTGCACACTGTCATAGCCCTTATCCTTACGTTTTTGGGGGCAACCTTGAGAAGATAAACTATTTAAAAATTAATTTCTCCAAGTGTCTGTCTGTATGTGTGTGTTCACCGTGTGTGTACCACCAGCAAAGACTGGAAGAGGGTGATGGGTTCCCGGGTCCTGGGGGGACAGAGAGTCATCAAATGCCACGTGGAATGATGGAAACAGAACCCAGATCTTCTGCAAGAACAGAGAATGATCTTAGCCACTGAGTTTCTCAGCAGTCCCCATAAACCATTAATTTAATATAGATCTGTTAGCTGTCTACTGGTGCCTAGAAAGTTGCCACCAAATTTATGGCTCCAATAACATGCATAATTAGCTTGAAGTTTCTGTGGTTTGTGCTTTCCTAGGAGACCCAGCTAGGTTCTCTTCTCAGGGTATCCTTGAGCTGACATAGAGATGGTGGGTTGGCTGTGTTCTCATCTGGAGGCTTGGTAAGGATCTATTTCCACATTCATACAGTCTTAGAAGATAAGGTTGAACATGAAAACGTATTGTCAGTTAACTGAGTCTGCATGTTGGTATACCAACATTGACTGTAAATGTTGTTTTTACTTCCTCAGATGATAGGATAAGATGAGCACTGTGCCTAAGCTGTGCAAATACTTGTCTTGGGCATCTCCTTCTCTGTTCTAACTAGCCCTAGGCCTAGGCCCAGAAGCTTCTAGCCTCCATACAATCTAATCTTACCAACTGACTGATTCAATCCAGCTCCTCTTGGCTTCTGACCGAATTGCTCTGCCTGGCCTCATACTAACTTTGACAATGTTCTAATCTTCTGGCTCCTTCTTGTTCTCTGGCTCATTCTGTCTTCATCTGTATCTAGCTTGTTCTCTCTGTAACCCATCTCTGTAGAACTGTGTGTCTGTGAAACTGCCACATACACACA
>JADRCH010000144.1:1393036-1410807 GCA_019843965.1 Rhynchomys soricoides | reverse complement strand
CACCACCACCACCACCACACACCTTTTCCTCACTCTCCCTGTTCTTTATTTAGCCTCTTTCCCTCTGCTGTTCTTATGTGAGTTGAGAGTATCCTACCTCTGATTCATTCTGTCAAATCTTTCTCTGATTTGTCACTTTATCTGCCCCTCAATTAGATGCTACTTACAAACATGGCTGATTCCTTCTACAAACTAACCTTACCTTCACTGTTAGGGATTAAAGATGTGTATTAAGGGTGTGTCTGTATTCCAGCCAGATCATACTGTAATCCACAGTGTGTCTGCTTTCCTGCAATATCATATCTTTGGATGTGATCCTTTGCCAGAGCAGCTATGTTGTCAGATTAAAATTCCTCTACAGTTGACTTGGTTTACCAAGCCAATGCCATTTTTGTCTCACATAATCTCCATTTTGGCCTCAGAAATGCCATCATCTTGTTCATTTAAAGGCTAGGTCATCTCTGAGGACAAGACTTTCCAGAGTTCTGGTTGTCACCTAAGTCACCAGTGTCCTCTCCCAGGACAAGATCCCTACCAATTACCTCAGTGTTCTATGGTCAAGTGTAACAGGCAGAGATATGCCAGATATCTGCCTTCTATACTGCAAGGCATGGGCACCAGTCAACAGGAGCTTACAAAGGGCAGGATCAAACGTCTTGAACACAATCAGCTTTATGACTCCCTGAAAAGAGAATTCTTTTGTGGATTTTAAGTTTGAGTCCATTAATATCCATGGGAACTCTTCTGACTTCTACACACATAGGTCATTCTATGCAGTCTTTTATTAATTCAGTTGTTTTCATGTAGAATTTGAGTAACTGGCTCTCCAGGCAAGTGCCTTTAAGAGGGTATTTTTCCTGACTATAAAGCAATTTGTTACATAAAACACAGCAACACAGTTGTAATGGTTATAACTATTATTTTTTAAAAACAATCTGTGTCTTATTACAGTATTTCTTTTCCTTAAAGTTTTTTTTTTTTTTAATTTATGTGTATGTGTATGCACCTGTGTCTGTGCTCATGTGTGTGGGCACAGGAGTGGAGTGAATAAGCTGAGCCCAGAAGATGGTGTGAGGCGTCCTGGAGCTGGTATCACCAGCAGTTGTGAACCTCCCCATGTGGGTACTGGATCTGAACTCTAGCCTTCTACAAGACAGCAAATGCTCTTAACAACTGAACCTTCTCTCCAGCCCCGTTATTATATTTCATATGTGGTTTGTTATGCCGCCTTCACAGTTTACAGAGGTAAATACTACTTACTTTTATGTGCATAGAAAAAAATAGAGGCTTAGAAATTTCAGAATTGGCCGTGGTGCACAGACAGCAGGCATGGAAATGAAATCTGGGCATGTCACCCCAAAATGGCTTTCATCCTGCCTGATGCATAAAAGGGGAAATGGGTCTGAGGTTCCCCTCGGTGTCCCCACAGGAGACATGAGCAGCTGTGGCTCTGAGGCTGCCTCATTAATCTCCACACTTATTATTGACAAAGGAGAAAGAGTGAGCGAGTGCACTGACTGCATCACGGCTCCCTCTTTCCCCCTTTCAGCAGTCAACCTCAAACAATTTTTCAGATCAATATGTATGGATCCTTTTTTTCCCCTTTTCTTCTGTTCTTTGCACTCCATAGTTGAGATCTTTTCTTCTGAATCATGTCACATGTGGCATGGGACCTGGGGACAAGTGTCGTCTTCCCCCAGCACTTGACTCGATTGTCCACTCTGCTATTGAGTCCTTATTTTCCATAGAAGCAGCTTTCAGTCTCATCTCATTAGGCTCTGGCATTTGCCCTGTGATACAGTCTAGGTGTCTCTCTGAGGTCTACTTTAGAAAGTTTGGTCACCAGCTTTTTGGACTGTGGCACATAACACAGGCACAAAGTAGTAAAACCAGAGACCAAAACCAAAGCCAATGAAGCCCCAAGCTCAATCTGTGCTCATTATGAGTAATCTCAAATGTCTGGTTAATTAGATATGCCTCCCTCACAGGTACCCCCAGCTGGTCACTATTACTGACCAACCGGCTGGGGAAGACTTAATTCACAACTTCCTAACCCCACAGAAGATAAGGGAGTTTTCCAATCAAAAACCTTCAGGTCTTAATTTTTGGTTGAATGGCATGAATCTGCCAAAACCTAATGGGTTTTCAACTCATAAAAATGGCATTTGTGCAGGGTGGAATGTAGATGTAGCTGACGTACGTAAAATTCTGTACTGAGAGCTTCCTTGTTCATAGCACGTTCTCCAATCACAGTGGTTAATAGAAAGTGTGTCACCATTGTTTGAAATAGAAACCAGGTTGCAGAAAGCTAGAAGAATTTGCCCATCCTTGTGAAGCTAGTGGGCACCAGTTTTGCTTAAGTGCCCCCATGTGTGATGCATTATCTCTTGAGATGCAGGTAGATCTCTCAATGAGCAAAGATGAGAGCATTCAAAACCCTGCTGTATAAAGTCAAAGGGAGATGGAAATTTTCATTTTCACTAAACGGGAACATGAAAATCAATGCCTGCTGCCAGCTTGGCAAACACAGCAGAAAAATACCTGTGTGGTGCCTGGTCAAAGGAAGACCCCCTGAAGAGGCAGGGATGAAGAGATGAGCATTCTGGAGTGACATGTAGTGCCTAGTCAAAGGAGGACCCCCTGAAGAGGCAGGGATGAAGAGATGAGCATTCTGGAGTGACATGTAGTGCCTAGTCAAAGGAGGATCTCCTGAAGAGGCAGGGATGAAGAGATGAACATTCTGGAGTGACCTGTGATGCCTGGTCAAAGGAGGACCCCCTGAAGAGGTAGGGATGAAGAGATGAACATTCTGGAGTGACAAGAGCCTCAAATAGCCAGCTGCAGCCTCAATCTAGCCACAGTCTGTGATCTTGACCAATGCACAGGGGAACATAAGATGGGAAGAGCCCTGAGTTCTAAATCTCACTCTGCCATTGTGAGCTAGTCAGCTGAGCAGGCTGCTGGCTGAACATGCAATGCTGGGACCCTGACTTCCTCTCCACAGTCCCTTCCACAGCCTTTGATGCTGAGAATACAGCTAGCACATGGCACAAGAGAAGTGTTCAATGAAGGGATATTTTCTGTTTTATGTTGAAGAGATAGAAACTCCCAGAAATGTATGGTGGCACCCACCAGAATGTGCCTCAAGCTCCAGCATAACTGACACACCACACTTTGACCCATCGACTCTGTGTCCCTAAGCTTCCTTATAGCCAGTGGTGTGTCACTAAGGCAGACAGGGGGATTCTCACCAGCCCTGTAGAGCATCTAGATGCATCAGTGTAGCAGTCAGTATATGCCATTCTCTCTCTCTCTCTCTCTCTCTCTCTCTCTCTCTCTCTCTCTCATCTCATATGACTCTGACCTCTAGATATAGATAGATAGATAGATAGATAGATAGATAGAGATAGATGTAAATAGATATAGATAGATACAGAGAGAGAGAGAGAGAGAGAGAGAGAGAATCACTCAGAAGTCCTTTATTTAAACACATGTGTTGAATCCAAGCTGCAAACACTCACCAAGGACCAAGACTGATGCATACGGTGGTGCTATGTGTTAGAAAGAAAGCCCTCTGTCAGATGTCCCTGTGGTCTTCAAGCTTTCTGATCTGCACTGTATAGGTATCTCTCTCTCTCTCTCCTTCTCTAAGCAGTAAATTGTCACTATTCACTCTGAGATATATGAAGCCTTTCTCTAGAAGATCGTTTGCATGTTCTGTTACACAGAAAACACAAAACTTCTGTGTAACTTAGAAAAAAGCCCCAAGTGATTTTCCTTTATGCCACCACTAATCCTAGTGAACAGCTCAGTAGTGGGACTACCTTTGCCCCAGGGACATCAATCACACATGCAGGGTGTTTCCTGGAAGCAAATGCTTACTAGTAGCACTGCCATCTATAACTACTGGCTCAAAACTGCAGCAAGCATCCCTAAGACCCAATCACACCCACAAACACAATATCTTACTAGAAGGTAACAGAGTCTTTATGTCTGCAGTCTAAGGGACCCTGTTTGGAGTAAAAAGACCAACAGTCACCCTTAAAACATCCTTGGGATCAATAAGACACTTTGTGTATTGAAAAGTCTACAGTGATGATTTGAATGTTCAGGTTTGGAATTACCAAGCTTACCCCCAATGAAGCATGGTTGCGCCTAACTCGGCAATCCAGGATCTCCAATACTCACAAACAAACATCCTGGAGAAGAGTCGGCTGCATGAGGGGAGATGAAGCAGGTCTACAACTTATGACAAAGGGTTTTTTCCAAAGCTCTGGATCAGGAGCCAAATTAAGATCATTTAAAACTTGTTTCCCCTGAAAGGAGCCCCTTCAGCTGCTAGAGATGCTGTAAATTAGATCAACCCTGTGGAAACTGTTTGGAGTTCCATAATAAATCAAAAACAGGTCCAAGATGTGACACCAGCCCAGGTGTTCACCCAGAGAACGCTAAGCAGCGTATCACAGAGATGCTCGCATTGATGGTGATGTAACCCTGACCACATTAGCAAAGGAACAGAGCCAACCTCACTATCTAGTAACAGAAGAACAAAGAAAGAAAACAGTATCTATAAATATACATAAAACAGTATATATAAATAAATATATATGGCCTTTTTCATCCATAAAAACAAATGAAACTATTGTCATTTGTAGGAAAGTGGATCCAACCGAGAAACATCATATCAAGGAAATTAATTCAGATTCAACCAACACCACATTCTCTCTCGTCTGTGGATCCTACTATTTGTACAGAGATGTAAAGTCATCATGCATACCTGACCTGAAAGTAGACATGAAGGTGTCCAGAAAGACAAAGAGGACTAGTGGGAGTTAGAGGAGGCGGGAAGGAAAAGCAGAGGTGGGGTGGCAAAGTGTACTCATATAAACATACTCTCATGAAGCCCACTGCCGTGTATAGTGAACGTGTGCCAGTAAAAACAAAATAAAAACAATAAAAATAAAATAATTTCCCTCTAAGAGCTCTGCCTGTCCCACAGATACATCAGTCTCTCTACCACCAAACACTGAAAAATAAGGAGCCAGTCACTGATAGGACCGGTGGCACACGTCCAGTGTTCTTCATCAGGGTGTCCAAAGCAGAATGAAAGATGTCCCTCAGAATGCCAGTGATGGCACCTCTGAGTAGAATTATTCATGTCCAAAGCAAGCTGATGAGTTGAGTAGTCCCCTCCCCAGTCAGGAAGGAAGCCTGGGGCATTTGTACCAGTGGCAGGGCATGGTCTCATTAATATTCATTTTCCTGGCTGCCACTGTGATCAGGGAATGTTTGGAATTATTTACTGCCAGGGTCTTGCCAACACTTTCTGTTTTAAAAGCTGAATTAACAACAGAGGAAAGTGGTTCTCACTCCTATTTCCATAGCAAGTACAAGGAGACTTCGCATCTAATCAGTTCCCCAACAGTGTGAAATTGATGTCAATAATAAAAAGGGAGCCTGGACCATTAGCACCCATATACATTAACTTTTATTATGAATATTAACACTGGTAACTCTACTTGCATTTTAACATTCATATTCACAAACACACAGAGACACATGCATACATACATACACACACAGACACATATCTATACATTTATATATACATACACACACACACTCACATATACACAGAAAGAGAGAGAGACACACATATTTACCCATTTATACACACATACACACACACACACACACACACACACACACACACACACACACACACCACCACCACCCTTCTAAATCCAGATCTTACAGACCTGTCAAACTGCCAAACACAACCTCAGTATGGCCTTTGGTGTCTCCATTTCCTTTACAGCTACCCTCAGTGTCCCCAAGCTCTCTCCTCCTTAAACAAAAGACAAGTTCCTTTGCCATCATCATTAACACCACCACAAAAGGATGAAGTCAATGTCTTACAGAGAGGAGCAGCCAGCTATAGCCAAAGCTGAGTGTCTTCTGCAGCCCAGATCTTCCTTACAGAACCCCATAGCTGGTTCCCTCTTGGTCTGGCACACAAACAACTCACACAGGTTCAAACCTACCCAATAGATAATACTGCCCAAAACCATCCTTAGGCCACATTGCTTCTCAGGGTCCTAGGAAGAACCAAGCAGAGTGAGTTGTCATTTCAGGAACACATGAATCCCAGCATCATCTAACGGATCCATATCCAGGATGAGACAGAGACCTGGGATAAGGGAGGCATCCAAGAATGAATGGGGGTGACCTTAGCTGTGTCTCATTACACTGGGGATATAGAACCTGAAGAGGCCACCTCCTGTAGCCAGACAGAAACCCCAGTAGAGTGATAGAGACACCAACCCACCCACAAAATTTTCAACCCAAAATTTATCCTTTCTACAAGTAATGAAGGCACAGGGGAGGGAGCAAAGACCAAGGGAATGGCCAACCAAAAACCAGCCCAACTTGAGACCCATCCCACGAGCAAGCACCAACCCCTGACACTATTAATGATATTCTGTTAAGCTTGTAGTCAAGAGCATGTTGTTCTCTGAGAGGTTCCACCCAGCAGCTGACTCAGACAGATACAGACACCCACCGCCAAACAGTGGATGGAGCTTGGGGAATCTTATGGAAAAATAGGAGGAAGGATTGTGGGCCCGAAGAGTATAGGAACTCCACAGGAAGACCAACAGAGTCAACTAACCTGGACCCTTTGGGCTATCAGAGTCTGAACCACCACCCAAAGAACATACATGGGTGAACCTAGGCCAATCGGATATATATAGCAGATGTGCAGCTTGGCCTTCATGTGGGTCCTGAACAACTGGACTAGGGGCTATCCCGAAAGCTGTTGTCTGCGTGTGGGATATGTTTTCTAGCTGGGCTGCCTTGTTTGGCCTCAGTGGGATAGAATGCACCTAGCCTTGGAGAGACTTTAAGTGACAGGGTGGGGGATACCCAGGGGTCCCCCACCAGCTCAGAGAAGGGGAGAGGAGAAGAGGAAAGGATTGTGAGAGGGGGTGTCTGGGAGTGGGGCAGTGAGCAGGATTAAAGTGAATAAGTAATAAACAAAATTAAATTATAAAAAGAAGAACCAATATGAGCTAAGTTCAAGTTCAACTATTAAGTTGATATAAAACATTTAACATGAAAGATAAGAATGATAATATCAGGCCTTTATTTTGAATATTCTCTGCTTGAGGAATGACAAAATTTATATGGCCCAAGAGCCTACTGGCTTCGTGGTATGAGAGGATGTTGTGAAAGCAAAGAGCCTAGCCATCTACACAGAGGTAAAGCAGCCACTTTCTAGCCTCCCTGTGTACACAGTCAGCTCCAAAAGAAATCCTAGTCAGAGTTGCTATGGAATAAAAGATGATCCAAGGGGTAAAATACAGTCAGCAATAATAATAGATAGGGCCATACACAATAAACTATAATAACATCCTGACATCTACAGGAAATTTGCCACCAAAAACTAGAATCCAGGGTGCTATCATAAATTGGCATTTTAGACAAGATGATGTCTGGGTATTCAGGTCTTATTATTACATTGTCCAGACCAGGATGTGGTTACAGTCAATAGGAAGAGGCTGCCCAGAATGCTGTGTTGGGAAGGACCTTGGGGTTGGATTGATGAACTGCCTCTACCTAGTCATAGCTTGTGTTGACTGTAAGAAAGAAATGAGGCTGGGGAGATAGAACAGTGGGTACGAGTTCTTGCTACACAATTCTGGGTTTGGTTCCCTGGTGAGAAATGTCAGTAACAGAAGAGACCTCCAACCTAAATCTGAGCACCCACACTTCCTCTCTCACACAAGATAAATATATTTTTTAGAAAGAATAAAAGGCACTGTGCTACAGAGATAGTGTACACATCATAGGTAATTCAGAAGTAACATAAGGATTGGAAATGTAATATTTAGATCAGACAGCATTAGGTCATCATCACCAGCCTTAGATCATCATCACCAGCCTTAGGTCATCATCACCAGCATTAGGTCATCATCAACAGCAATAGGTCATCATTACCAGACTTAGGTCATCATCACCAGCATTAGGTCATCATCACCAGCCTTAGGTCATCATCACCAGCCTTAGGTTATCATCTCTAACCTTAGGTCATCATCACCAGCATTAGGTCATCATCACCAGGCAGCACCAATGGTATGGTTGTCAGAGCTGTGGAGGACCAAGGATGTCTGTCCCTGCCAGCCTAAGCAGATATCACATGGGAATCCCACTAACCCTCACATGAGACAACTGGCCACCACTGCTCCCACCTGCACATGCACCATCCAAGTGTTCATCAGAAGCAGTATCTGTGCCAACTTAGCACCCACACCTAATGGGCAACCAGCTTTAGAATGAGAGCTTACCACAAGACCCTCATCATAAACACCTGAGCATTCCAGCCTTGTGCAATTATTTTTATTGCTGTTTCTAATCTCTAACTTGCATAAATTCTCCTTGATATTGAGAGGCCAAATCTTTTAAGTTCATACTCCATTTTAGAGAACCTGACCTAAGTTTAAACTCAGACAAATGGGCGGTATCTAACATTGGTTTCCAAGTTACTCCCTAACAAAACCCTAGCCTAGTTCCAATCTCCAGGTTACACCCCAAGACCAGCATCTCCAGGTTATTTCCCCAACAAGCCTGCACCCCCAGGTTACAAGCCTGGCCCCTGTCTAATTGACCAACAATACAGATGGAAGCAGAAATTAAGTTCACGATATGACTCCCAGCACCAGCCAATTATGTTAAAGGCCACAATAGCTCTCCAATTAGATGCTCTCCACCCACTTGGAGCTTTCTACAAAGCCTTGCCCCATCGATATTTGGGGCTCATCACCAAAAACATTCTGCATGGTGGTGCACTGAGGGGCCCCAGCTAGCTTGAATAAAAAGGCCCTACTGTGATTGCATCAGATTGGCTCCTGTCTGGTTTGAGGGGTTCAACCTTCCCTGACACTATAACAAAAAGAATCCCATGTAATGCTAGAATATTAAATATTAAACTGTGGAGAGCTCATCGTAGAATAGGTATAGTTATTTTCAGCCCAGCCACCCAGAAGTTAAGTCCAGAATGACCCTGTGGTAGGATCTTAGTGTCCCAGGAAAGACAATGGGGCTGGGTGTGAAGGGCTGGGGAATATGGGCTATCCTCCCAGGTCTGATGAGCAACTTGGCACATTATTAGAGCTATACCTGCCTAATTGACTGGCTGGCCACTCTGCACATAGTAGCTTTGTGAAGAAGACTGACGCCAGTTTCAAGGTAGACACTCAGCAGGACAAACATCCTACACAGGACTCAGGAACACTTCCAGAAAGGCAGTAAAAGGCAAGACCAGAGAGTTGAGAGTCTCAAATGCATTTGAGGTCAACGTGTCGCCAGACAAGAAATGACATCCCCATGAGCACAGTGGACATGGCAGCACTCACATTCTGCAGAGCAATTGGTTTCCTTGCTCAGCGTCATGAGTAATGGGCTTCGTGCCTGGGTTGGGGAGGCTGTATCAGGATCTGTGGTGCCCAAGTTTCCACTTTGAACTCAATGTCACATTCAGTGAGCTCTAAAATTAGTGCTCAAGCCAAGCATGCAGATGACAGGAAGAGAGCAAACAGGAAAAAAAAGATGTTGAAATGATTTTTTTTTTATCTTCTCAGCTGTAGAAAAGTCCACCAAACTCTGTTGTCAGTTGTCAGCATTGCAGACACACAAGAAAGTGAAAGTCAAAGGAAGACACCACTCTGTTTGCTCTTGTGAATGAAGTGAGCGTTTGGGGTTGCACTGCCTCCTTCACAGCTCCTTTGGTCCTGAAGTCCGTCTTCACACTGATGGTTTTAAAGATTAACATTTTGGAATGCCCCCCCCCCCAAAGAAGTCCATGGCATATGTAAGAGCAAAGAAAAACCAGGGTGTCCATCATTCCACAGGTCACAGCCCTCGGGAAACAGATACACTCTACCAATTGACATCTCCCACCTCTGCTAGTGTAGCTCATGGATGATTTCTCTTTACATCCTTGGTGTAGAAAGTTTTCTACAAAATGTTCTGCAAGTAGAGGTCTTCCTCTATGCTTGAAACTCTCATGCATCCCAGGGAAGGTTCGAGCAAAGGTAGAAGATGGATCAGGATGGGATGAGAACATTTCCACCCAGGCAGGAGTGTGGGGTGTAGTACCCAGGCCTGAGGGCCCCAATGGAGACTCCAGCCATGGAACATGCCAGAAACCTGTCCGGTGGAGCATGCAGCCCCAGGTTTGTTGTTGTTGTTTTAACCACTGCTGACCTCTGTATCCTGCAGGTAGTGGGTTTGGAGCCCTCAGGCCTGGTGAGAGGTGAGTCAGAACTCCCTTCCTCCCATGTCCATCCTTCACATGACCCACATTTCAAGACTATTTTTGAACACAGAGAGAGACTTCCAGCAGGGAAGAACTTTTAGGCTATATAGTACCTTTCTTCTTATTTTCTTTTAAACTCCAAAATGAATTAAACATAGGTATCAAGGGGGCAGAAGGCTCACCCAAGAAAACACAGTGGTGAGCAGCAGGCTTGGGACTAACACAGAGGAGACAGTGAGGAGAGAAGGGATGGCTGACAAGAGGAAACAGAGAGGGAAGTGGGCCCTGTCCCAGCCCAACATGTGTGCACGTACACACACACACACGCACACACACGCATACACATACACGCACACACATTTGCACACACATTTGCACACACAGACACAAAGACAAATGCACACAGACCTACACACAGACACACATTTGCACACACACATATACATACACACATATCCACATATACAAACACAAAGATAAACACACACATACACACGCACGCACTTATCTACACACAGGGACACATATACACACATCCGTACACACAGAGACACACACACACATGCACACACAGACACACACATTTGCACACATAGACATAGACAAACACACATATACACACACACACATGCACACACAGACACACACACTCTCTCACACACACACGCACACACAGAGACACACACACACTCACACACACACACCCGCGTGCACACACACAATGCCAGCAGTATAATCCATGAGAACCTTCCATCCCTTATTTCCAGACACTGTGAAAACGTTAAGATAGGGGAAGTGCCTACCGATGTTGACTCCACAGCAAGTGAACAAACACGTTCCTGGGGCACGCGTGTCTTCTAAGAAAAAATGAGCCTGACTTTTACCCTCTTCATTGTCTAACTTTACGGCACATTTTCGATGAATAATTTCTTTCAAATCCTGCTCAGGTTATCCCCTCTAACTAACTGTCAAAACCTACTTTCTAGTTTGGTTACAGATATATTTATAAACTCTTCCAGAATATGTATAGGTATGCTATTAGATATATGTATATGTATATGTGTGTGTGTATGTATGTATATGTATATCTAAAGATGTATATTTTATATGTGCATATATGTATGAAACAGCATACACGAATGAAATTATGAAATACATTTATACAGAACGATTATATACAAATGTAAAATGTGTGTGCATAAGCAAACACACATGCATGAGATTTATAGTTACAACTCTGCACACTGAAAATTCTAAGGCCATCCAAATGGCCCCATTTTTTTAAAGCACCATTTCTCTTAATCCTCTCCATAGTCCTGGCAAGGAAGTCCTGTTAAAACCACAAAATTATAAGCAGGGAAGCCTTCACCTTGCTGTAGTTCTTTGCCTGAGGTGGCAAAGCTACTGAACAAGATTGATAGGCCAATTTTAACACCGGCTCTCTGTGTCCTCATATCTTTGTTCTGTAATGTCTTTCCGCAGTTACCAAGGACACACTTCCTTCTCTGGAAAATGAGGCATCTTTGTGGTTGTCACCCACTATCTTATGAGTTCTAAAATCAAATTCCCACCTTTACATCTGGCTCACTTATTATGGAGTAAATTTAAATTGTATCTTGGAAAAGTATAGGATATTCTTCTGTAGCTCGCTACAGTGGGATCTGCCTCACCACGTGTGCTAACCGAAAGACTAACGGCAAGTAGTGGTCCTGGCTCTGTGGTGAACGCTGGTGCATGGCACAGTTAGAAGCCTTCATCAACCCCAGATCCTACGTGGAAGTTAGGAGATACAAAGTGTGGTGCCAGGAGGCATTCACACAACCACTGGGGCTAGGTGCATTGCTACAAGGTGCCCAGCCCATCCACCATCCTGCACCTGCAGGGAGGGCTCTCCAGGTCTGAGAAGAACTTGAGTGTGTGCATTCTAAGAGTGAAATCCCAGGATCCTAAGTGGTCTCCCTCCCATGAGTAGAAAGATCAACTCCCCTCTCCTGGAGGACAGCCACTCAGACTTAGCTTATATTTTCTCTTCAAAAATTATATTAAGACATATCCAAGTTTTTGTTTGTTTGTTTGTTTGTTTGTTTTTTAAAAAAGAGGAAACCCTGCATGGTCATTTTTGACATGACAGGACTTGACCTGATGTGCTTCTTGGAGAAGCATCCCTCTTGACATCAGTTAGTTCCAGTTAGTAACTCAGAGAACTGCCACCGTGTTGAAGAGCAACAACCATGGACTCTGATCCTACCAGGCTAGCCACCTCATACCCATATCTGGATGCCTAGATGCCCTGCTAGTATCCTGGATGAAGACCTTTGCTCCCTTCTAGTGATGTTCCAACTCCCAGCCCTCAGGCCTCCTCCTGTTCTAGCCCCCATTGCCATGGAGAGGAGGCCTTCACCAGAGACTCCATCACAGTTAACTGGCCCCTGTACACAGTGTGTCCTCTACCTTTACCCAGTGTTGTTCTGAGGAAAATGGAACTCTAGTGAGTTGTCACCACCTCTTCTGCCTTTTATTTGCACATCACTGGGAGGGACTAAGGCATAATTGCTGCTTTCAGCTGAGCTCACTGTGCTGGATGCCCACCATGATACCTGACAGCTCAAGTACTTTAGGATGAGGCCTTCTTGTGTTTCAATACTTGGTCCACCATAGAACTCACATGTGGCTTTGGGGAGACAGTAATTTCAGCATGGAGTCCTGTAAGGATGCTACAATGCTGACTTGACCTTTTCTCCACCAAACAAGCTCGTCTGTGGCCTCTGAACTCACACTCACTTGAATTTTGAGTTTTCTAAACCAACTGTGAGTAGATGCGTATGCATCACACCTGTCCACTTCTTTCTTCTTCAACACATGTCTCCTAAGTGTTATTTTTTAAAAGAAGTTATCAGTTAAGAAAATTTGACATTGATAAAATATGTCTGTCTAAATAAAGATTATATTCCAATTTATCAATTGTCAAAAATACATCCTCTGTAGAATATTCCCTCCGACGCATGACCCAGTTGACTATCATGCATTGACTTTATTTATCATTTCCCTGGGCTATTGACTCTAGGATTTCTTTATCATTGTGACAGTGACATTAGAATATTGGTCATTTGTTCAAAATGTGTCTCCTTCATGTTCCATTGTGATACAGCACCAGCCGGATTGTGCAGTGATTCTTCCTTCTTGGGCATGTGCAATAGGCACATTGTGTCTTCTCTTTCTTTTCAAAGGTGTTCACTTATCACCTTGGCAATGGATTATGTGGACTCTTCTCCATACAATAATAATTCACCCTCGCAATTAATAAATGATCAAGGAGGAGATGTTTCAAACCATGGTCTTCCATAAATGTATTACTCACTGATGATATTTGTCCAAAAGAGTCTTCATTGTGACCATCAAAAGGCATGGGCTTCAGGGCTTTTAAATGACATCCTTTAATGAACAGCCTAAGGTTGAATGCTTGCTATTTTTAACACCTAAGGAAGACTCTGGCTCTTCTGAGCTTCTTTTCTTCTAAAGAAGTATTTCTGCAACATCAAAGCCAGACCCCATGCGGTCATGGGGAGAAAGACTCCTGGAGGGCTTAGTTCTCAGGTAGAGAAACTTTGAAAAGAAACAGTGACTGCCCAAACCCAGACTGAGTTTATATTCCTAGCCATGGGAAAATCTTCATCACAGGTAATGAGATCTTGCTTACTATGGACCCTCTGAATCCCAGGATCCCAGGGCAAGAGGTGATCATATTCTATTAATTCTGAGATCTGTTTATTAGATACTTAAAAGCCACCTTCAAGCAGTGGCTACTTGATTGTTTGGCTGGTTGGTGTGTGTGTGTGTTTGTGAATGTATGTGAGTGTGTGTGTGAGAGTGTGTGTGTGAGTGTGTGTACATGTGTGTGTGCGTGTGTGCGTGTGTGAGAGAGAGTGTGTGCGTGTGTGCGTGTGTGTGCGTGTGTGAGAGAGTGTGTGAGTGTGTGTGTGTGTGTGAGTGTGTGTACGTGTGTGTGAGTGTGTGAGTGTGTATGAGTGTGAGTGTGTGTGAGTGTGTGTGTGAGTGTGTGTGAGAGTGTGTGTGTGTGTGAGTGTGTGTGTGTGTGTGTGTACGTGCATGCTGGAGGTGGGTGTCTTTCCCTATAGCTCTTTGCCTTACTTATTTAGCCGGCATTTCTCCAGAACCTGGAGCTGACCGTTTCTTTCAGCTCGACTGGGTGGCCAATGAGTCCCAGGACCTGCTTCTCTCAGGCTGAGATTACAGTCGCATGTCACCACACTCAGCTATGTAGGTTCTAAACATCCACAGCAAGCACCTTACCCACTGAACCAAGTCCTCAGACTAGAGTTCTTTATTCTTCAGTGGCACAGAATGAACATCATGTGAACATTCCTTATATATGGATGAGCAATTGTCTTCCATTTGCCCAGATCGTCCTTACTAATAGCAGTTATCATGATGTAATTAGTGATAGCTCTCTCTCTCTCTCTTTCTCTCTCTCTCTCTTTCACCTCAGAATGCACCATCATCCCTATTCATAGGCCTCAATTCAAAACAATACCCAACCACTTACCCCAGACTCACAGCGTCTTTTACTCTTTCCCTTATAATAAGGGTGATTCATCTCTGTGACCAGAAACTCCAGGGGCATAAAGAAGAAAGGGAGACTCACACATGATCAGGTTAGCTGGTTCCTATTTGTGAGACTGTGGAAATTTCCACCTCCATTGTCACACTTCATTTTCACAGCCAAGGTGTAACACAATGCCCCTGAGCATCAACACCCACTCTCTGCTCTCCCTCTGTGGACACAGAGCTAAGAAACCTCAGGCCCAAATATCCCACCTCAAAATCTCATTCTCTCTCCGCTGTATTACACTACCCAAGAGACACCTGTGAAGGGAAATGCGTAGAAACAGTTGAAAGCAATACTGGCTGGCGTTACTTTGTTCCTGCTTGGTGCATGCGGTGAAGCTCTCAGCAATCTTTGGAGGTTGGCACTAATGGGGAAAACAGTGCTTAGTCAGGATAAGCAGCTGTCAGGCATCTGCCTCTCAACTCGTAAGTGATGGGTCTGTAATACAAAAGCTCACATCTGTCTGCCCTGTGCTGAGCTCACGGCTACTATCATGTAACCACCTGACATTTCTTTTCAAAGCAGGTTTTATTGAGCTTTGATTTCCATGGCATCTGTAAGTTTACCATTCCCCTCCCCCTCCACACCAACCAAGATTCAAATGCTGAGACCCCATATGTGATGTCAGGGGGTGGGACCTCTGGGAGGCCACTGGGCCACAAAGATGGAGCTTTAATGAATGAGATTAGTATGCTTACAAAAGATGACACAGAGAGCTCCCACACCCCTTCAGTCACATGGGGACTCAGCAAGAAGATGCCCTCTGCCTCACCAGATCTGACAGTTCCACAACCTTGGTCTTTACCACCCTCCAACCCCGAGCAGTGAGCACCTACTATTTCCAAGCCACCAAAGTTGTTGTTCCAGAAACCTGGCTGGTCTAAGGCAGCACAATCAAGAGTCCACCTGCACACAGTCCTACCCACCCTGCCCCTGCTTTTGACACTACACTCTTTCTCCTATGTTAGCATCTTATACACACAGGCAAGAACAGCAATATGGTTGACAAGACTGGATGCCGCTGGAGCTCAGCTTCCTGCTTTCTGTGCAGGACTTCCCACTGCTCAGACATGCCTTGTGTTTGCAAGGCCCTCCACTCTGCCTCTCTGCTCCATCTACACTTAGCAGAGAAGCTGAAGGTCTCTATTAATCAAGTGGAACAAAACCTTATTAACTAAAATTTAAAATACCCTCAGCCTGCATCCATCCACAACCCCTCCAGGAAAGTAAATGAGCTTCAGGGCAAAATATTCAAAATATTCCTATAGTCCACACAGTTCCCTTCTGAATGCCACTGACAATTCAATTTTCTCCTTAGACTTGATCAACTCTCTCTCTCTCTCTCTCTCTCTCTGTCTGTGTGTGTGTGTATATGTGTGTCGCTCTCTTGCTCTCTGTTTCTCTCTTGCTCTCTGTTTCTCTCTGTCTCTCTGTTTCTCTCTATGTGTCTGTCTCTGTCTCTCTGTCTCTGTCTCTGTGTGTGTTTATGTGTGTGTGTCTCACTCTCTCGCTCTCTCTTGCTCTCTATCTCTGTGTCTCTCTGTTACTCTCATTTTCTCTCTCTGTCTCTGTTTCTCTCTGTGTCTCTCTCTGCCTCTCTCTGTCTCTCTCTCTCTCTGTCTCTTAAGAATGACAAATGCCCTGCTTCATGACTCTTGAAAGATGTGCTCATGTTCTCTCTATTGCAGTATCTATGAGTGGAACTTCTGGGGGTTGCACTCAATAGTTGGAGGCTGACTGTCATCAGATCTTCTCTGATTACAGTAAGGTCCTGGGAGACAGGCGTATGACCACATTTTCAAATCACAAAGCTTCCAGGAGCCAGAACCTTTAAGACTTTCTGCTTTGCTCTTGCTCATTCATGAGAACGCATGATTCTTTAAATACATCAGCTGCAGATCGAATTCCCCCATTGCCAAAGTGCTCAGTGTGAGAACAACCCCATAGCAGAGTCTAAAACACAGGCATAGGGGTTTCCACACATGCGTACATCCCTTGTGCTGAGGGATGGTTTTAATTTGCTCATTTCTAATGTTACAATCACAGTGCTATAAATATGTCCTCCTTTTCCTGCGCATTCACTGTCTTCCTCCAGTGGAGCTATGTTTATTGTGTTCATAAATAATAGACAAAGCAAACATTAGTTCTTTTTAAGAAAACAAAGGTGCATTTCTTTTCACACCATCAAATTAAGCTTGGCTCCTTCACTAGCCTGAATTACATAAGACAATTCCAGGGAGGAAGAAAGAAATCAGCATGAAGAATGAAATCCCTGGTTGAATAGGAGGGAAGAGAGTGGCGAGACCACAAAGCCGGAGCTTTTCTTCACACTTCTCCTGGCTTTTGTTCAGGGGCCCCTTGTGCCTTCCGTTCATCGGCCCCTCGTGGCTTCTGTTCTTGCTCTGGCCCCAGGACGGCTGCAGCCTAGGGTGTTCCTTCCTAGACCTCCCTTCTCTGTGAGGGTGGAAAGCTGAAAACCAGGATAAATGGAGATTTGCAGGGTTGGTGAAGAATGGGAACCTGAGGCAATGAGAAGGCTGTGGAGTGAGGGCATAGAAATGGGGCATAGGAATTATATTCAATACACAACACATTCCTATAAGAAAATTTGTGGAGCCACTAAGTCAACAACACACGGTCATGTGTCCTAGAAATGTGATTTTATCAATGGTAGACCGCATACAAGTCCATCAATGGTAGACTACAGACAAGTCTATCAATGGTAGACTGCACACAGTTCTATCAATGGTAGACTACACACAGTTCTATCAATGGTAGACTACACACAGTTCTATCAATGGTAGACTGCACACAGTTCTATCAATGGTA
>JADRCH010000144.1:1342893-1383524 GCA_019843965.1 Rhynchomys soricoides | reverse complement strand
AGAACGAGACTGATAACCGGGTGTCACCAGGTCAAAGCCACCTGCAGAACGAGACTGATAACCGGGTGTCACCAGGTCAAAGCCACCTGCTTGGGAAGAGGCAGTTAGGATGGAATGGGGCTTCATGGGAATCAGCAGGACACAGTTGTTTTTTTGATTTATGGGTCCTTACACAACTCACACACAGTCCAGCAGTTGTGTTTCTTCATATTTATCTGGGAGCTGACATTTTCTGTCCACACAAAAGTACACATGCTGATATTTGCAGTGTTATTGTCAAAACACTTGGAAGAAGCCAAGACATCCTTCAGACGGTGGACGGATACACAAGCCTCCACAATTCACTCAAGGGAAGTTTGTTGATGAAGGACATGACCTGTCCGGCCCTAGAAGTCATGCAGGAACCACTGTGAGTGTGTATAGCCAGTCAGAGGGAGCCAGTCGGAAAAGCCTCCTCTGCAGGACTCCAACATATGACATTCTTGAACTGGTAAAACTACAAAGATCTAAAAAGGGGCTTGGGGTGGGGGTACAGGCGGAGAGCGTCAGATTTTTAGGGTGATGCAAGTATTCAGTATGAGAATATTACACATTTGTCCAAACCCATGAAATGGACCAGATGGAGCTGAAATGTGAACTGCAGACTGTGTACCACGCTGAGACAAGATCCTAGGAAACAAGATAGCAGGGAAGATGAAGAGCTTACAAAAACCTGTGCTTTCTGGTCATCTGTGGACCTAAGCCTGTAGTAAAGCCCCCCTTAAAGAGCAAAGGTGATTGTCAGACGAGTAAAAAAAAAACAAAAAACAAAAAACCCTCATTATCTTAAAGTCTCGAATTAAAATAAATAATAAACGATGAATAAATAATGAATAAAAATCAATAAATAGGATTTAAAAGCATGCTTCTAGGAGCTGGAGAAACGGATGGCTCCGCAGTTAAAACCTTGGCTGCGCTTACAAAAGACCTGAGTTCGATTCCCAGTACCTACATGTCAGCTCACAACTGTCTCTAACTGCAGTCCCAGGGGATACCCTCATCTGACCTCAATGCAGGCAAGCATGCGTGCACATAAAACCCAAACGTTTTTAAAAGCACACTTCTAAAAGTAGAGAATTACTCAGATGCTTTATCGGAGATGTCCAGGTGGCAAATAAACACACAAGAAACAGCTTATCACACTCTCCTGTATTTTGCACGAGGAAACAAAAACCAAAAAGACCGAGCATTGGCAGAGATGACTGTTGTCGGGGATGAGAGGTCATAAAACATAGACACTATAGTCACTTCCTAAAACACTAACTCTGTATAAACCACAAGATCCAGACCCCCTGCATTAGGCATTCAACCAAGAAAAAACTTTATGCATAAAAAATGCTTGTTCACACAAATGTTCATGGAGGTTGTTTTAGATCACCCTGTAGGTGCTATTTTTACGGTACCTTATTGGGTTCTTATGGCTCTACCTCCCTTCCAACCTCCCAAAACTAGGTAGAAAAGAAAAGTCAGAGGGAAAGGAGGCAAGACCTCTTTCAGCCAACCAGACCACTTCCTGCTGATTAGAGGTGTTTTGAGTTCCTTGGGGCAAGCCCAATCTTCCTTGTCAGGAGATCCCCAACTTCTTCACAAACCTCAACAGCAACCAGGAGCAACTGGGTGGAGCCACTGCAGGCTGCAGCAGGCCCTCTGAGGGCTCACCCATTCACCTCTCCAGAGTCTCCGGAATATAACTACTGCAGCTAGCAAAAGTCTTGCCCGTTAGTCCATGAGGTAAATTATAATCACCGGCTGGGAAGCAGCCTGGGTTAAAACAAACATTCACATACTATAACTGGGTTTCGAAATAAGCCACAATTCTCACCATATTATCCCCAAACAGAGAACAATCCAGAACTTCTGAGACCCATTGCTCGATGGGCAGAAAACCAAAATGTCCATATGCACGCAACAGACTCGGAGGGGGGAAGGGGGGAACTACTGATACGCAGAACATCTGTCAGCGCAACGGTAATTATGCAGGATAGCAGAGGAGAATGCAATGCATTGTCTGTTTATATAATATTCTGGAAAGTGAAAATGTGTCTGAGGTGACGCAGCACAGTCGGCATTGTCTGCATGGGAGGGACACGAGGTGGCACACATGTTCTTTATTTGATTGATGGGACAGATCTGTCAGTTTTCACACAACTGCACACTTCCATTGTGCACTCTGAACCCCTCACAGAGTCTGAATAGAGAGAATGGCCCACATCAGGGAGCCTTTGGGAGACTATGGAGAGAGGGGGATGTTGTGTAGCCTCTGCCAGTGCCCCAGGGAAGGAAAGTACAGTAGAACTGATTCCCATCATGCACTGGGTGTGTGTCTGTGGCGTGCATGAGGCCAAGTGTCTAAACATACCAAAACCTGTCTCGTCTAATCTCACGTAGCAGCTCTATTTATGAGTATAGGTGAACTGGGATAAAACAAACAAAAAACCAACTGCTAGAGACACCTAGCTACAGCAACAGAACCAGGGTCTGTTTGTAAGATCTATGGCTTAAATTGTCCGTGGAAAGAGGTGGTCAACGTCTGAGAATGAATAAGCAACCCGGGTGCTTGTCAGGCTGATCAGAACCCAACTCATGTGCAGGTTGGTGTCTGCTCTTCTCAAATAGATGCAATTTCATAAAAGTAAAAGGAATGCCAGGAGCCAGTTACTATGCACGTTCAGTAGGGGTAGAAAGCAGGAGGATTAGCTACTATTACCTGCATAGCTGGTTTCTCCCAGGCACTCAACCTCCCAGGGTGCACTTGAGTTTGCTGCTGTACAGCTCGATTGAATAGTTTGCTGCCTTTCTCAAAAAACTGGGCACCTCGGTCTGCAGCTTGTCACTCGGGGAGCTTAGGATTGACCACAGAGTGTTTCTCACACGGACCCTCAGCAGACAGAGTCTGTCCACCAGGAGCTGATGACCACTCCACACTGACCATTCCCTTCTGTTTTCTTAGCAAAGGCCTTCCTTTGGTTTGAACCACGTAGGGAGAAGCAATCACTATCTATGAGCTTCTTGTCAAAGTCTACATGTTCCTCAGAAGACCCTAAAAAACCCACTACTTACTGCCAACAACAACAACAACAAAAAGTTCCCCAGAATCAATGGAGTGTTGGCAGATGTGAAGGGAAACATGGACCGCGTTAGGAGGGGCAGAATCTGCTGAAGCAGCATGGTCCTCTGGCTTGATCAGCCACTTTGAGATATACAAATTATTACTGGTAATCGATCTTCTCTTCAGTATTGAAATGGATCTACACAACCAACTATTGTAATGAAAAATTGTCCAAATATGTTATGTGATTTGCTTCTCTCTAAGGAAAAAAAAAAAGACAATAAACATAATTTAAAGGTTTCCTTGTGGATCGTGGTGGTTTAGTACAGCACATGAAATAAAGGTCATTTTTATTCTAAGTCAGCCATTTTTTCCACCGTTAGTGGGTATTTGCTTAAACCCTCACATTTCCATTCACTGCGAGACAAAGTCTAATCAAGTTTGTTTGCATTCTGTAAAGCAAACGTCAGCAAGGAGTCTGTAATAAATACACAAAGTGGGAGCTTGGGGAGTTTACTGCCCGATGTACAGAGGCTGCTTATAGAAAGTGCAACAGTAGTCTCTTAGAATTCTATAATGAACCTGCTACTCACCCACCCGTGAGTTTCTTCCTACTTCAAGCCTGAGTCTGAGACGGGCAAATCGCCCTTTCCCAGCAGGTGGCAGAACCTGACTCAGTACCTGCATGTTATGAGGATCAATCCCAAGCTTTATAACTAACACACCCGTGTGTGTTTGTTAAACACAACAAATCCCGACTGCAGCCTAGTGCCACCTCCACTTAATCTACACTCATTTGTTTTTCTGTGAGACTTTCCACATGCAGAACAACTGAAGGCAAGAGGATTTTATGAGCCATCAGATAAAGTTTGTTGATCCGGTGGACACAGATAAGGACAGGCTAGAGGTTGCCCCTTGCCCTCTGATACTGTGAAACCTCATACTTTACTAAGTGACTTCTTCACCCACACGACCCAGCCAGCTCAGTCAGTCAGCGCTTCTCCAGGGAGGGAAAGGAGGGGGATTAAAAAGGAAACAAGACAATCAGATGACACTGTAGCGTGACTCCAGCCAGCTCTGAGACTGAGGTGAGTCTGCTTTTATATCGTTCTAGGTACATACAAAGACTAGGGTAGTCCTAAGTCATAAACAAAGTAGTCAAGGAACAGACAAAGCAAGGACAGAGTCCCAAGATTACTGTATTCAGAGTCTTAACACGACCCATCAAGATATAACGAACACATAGGAGTAGTTGTATTCATCTTCGCCTACTTCCTTGTCCTAGCACAACCTCAAATTCTTGCCTGAGACCTACTTCCTTGTCCTGGCCCAAAGTCAAATTCCTGCCCTAATAGCTCTCCACACCCACACATACCCTACAGGGTCTCCTGGATAAACAGAACTTTCAGTGGGTGTGGCAAGCATCCTGATATCCAAGTGAAGGTGCTTTTCCTGCCATGATGAACAAGTCCCTCAACCTGTAAAGCAAATGAAGCATTCTTCCCCTCAAGCTACCTTTCATCAGGTGTTTGGTCACAGCAATAAGAAAGTTGACTAGTGGATTTGGTAAATATGTACAGGTGTGTAAATTTTACTCATCAAGGCCTGACGTATACACGTTGCCCTAGGAAGGTTCCCCTGGTCCTCCTGTAGCCGGGTCCTTTCTTCACACAGCTCAAGACCCTCATTCAGCTCTTCTGGGTTTCACAGGATGGAACTGTATCCTATGAAGTCTGCTTGTTGTTTTCTCTCAGCATGCTGTTATTTGCTTAAGATTTTATTTTTATGCACACATGTGTATGTGTATGTGCATTTATACACACCTACGCGACGTCAGACAAAGGTGTCAGATGCTCTGGGGCTGGAATTACAGGTGGCTGTGAGCTGCTCAGCTGAACTGGGAACTGAACTCAGGTCCTCTGCAAGAACTGCAAGTGCACGTAACTGCTGAGCCATCTCTCCAGCTCCAATATGCTGTCTTTAAAAGTCATCAAGGCTGTATGAATGAACATGGATGAGCAGGTATCTCAATGGTAGAATGTATAGCCCTCTGGGTATCTGCCCAAGAGTGGTGTCTCTAGATTGTGTGGTAGCCTGTGTTGGCATCGGGACTGCCAGGCCGGTGATGTCACACTCAGGTGACAGCTCGACCAGCCTACCTGTTGCCAAGGCAACAGCCACCATATTCCCAGAATCCACTTGGCCCACCGCCCAACTTTTCCTGCGGCTACTTCACTCTTTCTATATAAATGGTCTGATCTCTCACTCTCTCTCTCTCGCTCTCTTCCCTTTTTCTTCTCACCGCTACCTTGTCCCCCCTTCCAATAAACTCCCCACGTGGAACTGTTTGGCCTGAGATCCCCGCTGACCATCCCTGCCAATCATAACGCCACTGATATCCAACCATATCATCATCATTTTAATTCAAGAGCCTGTCTCTAGCTTTCTGAGCCATGGCCGCATTTTCTGTTGTGGTTGCTTAGGTTTCTATTCCTACCAAAACGAATAGGTCTTCTCCTCCCCCGACACCCAGCATTTGACATCATTTGGGTTTGGGTGGTGGTGGTGGTAGAAATGCTTTTTTGTATGTTCACATGGTGGGTTGGTTGTCTGCTTGGTTGGATCTTGCCCATTCTGAGGGGGTGAAATAAAAACATCTCAAAGTGGTTTTAGTTTGCATTTCCCAGGTCACATTTGCTCTATTTACTTCCACGCCCATTTTTAACTGGGTTTTCTTGCTGCTTAGCTGTTTCAGCTCTCTGTATATTTTAGATACTAACCTTCTGTCAGATGTATACCGAATAAGGCTTCTTCCCCATTCCTCAGGCTACCTCTCTACTTGGATGGCACTGCCCTTTGTTGGACGGAACCTCTCTAGAATGGTTTGTCAATTGCTGGTCATAATTCCGGGACTACTATGATCCTATTCAGAAAGTTCTTCCCTGTGACAACAAGTTCAATGGAATTCCCCACTTTCTTCTCTACCAAACTTGGGGTTGATGGTCTTCAGTTGAAGTCTTTATTCCATTTAGTGTTGAGGTTTGTGGAAAGTGAGACACGAGGTTCCAGCTTCTTTCTTCTACATGTAGACATTCAGCATGATCCAGTCTGGGGGCGTGGTGTGCAACGTATGTAAATAAACAGATATAATCCACTTCATAAATAATCTCTAGGGAAAAACAAACAGGTGATCATCTCATTCGATGTACAAAAGGCCTTTGAAAAATCTAACATCCCCTCATGATGCAACTCCTGGAGAATCGAGGGAAACAGGGAGATATCTCAACAATTATAAAAAAGCCAAGTACAGCAGGCCCATACCTAATGTCTGGCTAAAAAGCAAAACACTAAAACAATTTATAATAAAACAGGGAACAAGACATAGATGTCCACTCTATGTGCTGCTACTCAATAGACTACCTCAAGCCTTAGCAAGAGCAATAACAAAACTGAACCAGGCAAAGGGGATTAAAATAGGAAACAAAGAAGTCAAAGTATCTCTATTGTCAGATGACATGATTTTAAGACCCTAAAGACTTCACTAGAAAACTCCTATAGATGATAAGCACATTCATCAAAGAAGCAGGATATAAAGTTAACACTCAAAAATGGTTAGCCTTCTTAAATCCAGACAAAGAAATCAGGAAACTTATCTCTACTGACTGGTTTTGTGTCAACTTGACACAAGCTGGAGTTACCATGGAGCACGGAGTTTCAGTTGAAAAAATGCCTCCATGAGATCCAGCGGTAAGGCATTTTCTCAACTAGTGATCAAGGGGGGGAGGGCCCCTTGTGGGTGGCACCATCTGTGGGCTGGTAGTCTTGGGCTCTATAAGAAAGCAGGCTGAGCAAGCCAGGGGAAGCAAGCAAGCCAGTAAGAAACATCCCACCATGGCCTCTGCATCAGTCCTGATCCCTGACCTGCTTGAGTTCCAGTCCTGACTTCCTTTTATGATGAACAGCAATGTGGAAGTGTAAGCTGAATAAACCCTTTCCTCCCCAACTTGCTTCTTGGTCATGATGTTTAGTGCAGGAATAGAAACCCTGACTAAGACACTATCATTCACAATAGCCTAAAAATATCTTGAAATAAGGCTAGGAAGTGAGAGATTTGTATAATGAAAACCTGAAGATGCTTTTTAAAAATAAACCAAAGAAGACGCCAGAAGATGGAAAACCCCCTTCCCCGATGCCTACGGAGTGGCAGGATTAATATTGAGAAAATGGCCACTCTATGAAAGCAGTCTATGAATCCAACACAATTTCCATCAAAATTCTAGCACGATTCTGGTGGGATAAAATCCTATATAGAAAGACAAAAGACTGGGGGCAGACCAAACAGTCTGCCTGTGTCTGTCCTTGCACCAGGACACAATGCCCCAGCTTGTCTCCACAATGTTCTTCATAACCAGGCCTATTCTGTGTGGTTCTAGTGTAACCTTCCAGGCCTCTGATATTTCTGTTTATGTGGCATACTTTTCTCTATCCTTTTACATTCAACCAACTTATCCACGTGAATTTAAAGTATATCTTTCATAAGTAACACAAACTTAGTCCTTGATGTCCTGTCCACTAGGACAATGATTGTTTTTGTAACAGAGTACTCAGCAGATTCACGTTTAATACGGCTGTTCATGTTGAGTGGATCTAGGCCTGGAAATTCTCCGTTGTGATTGTCTCCTTTCCTTTCCCCCCCTCTTCCTTCTTTCTAAACCACTCCCTTGTGTGTTAAGGAGTCTTAGTGTGCATTTAATTTTTTCAACCAGCGTCCTAGCTTTATCTTCGCCTTCTTCTCCCTTTCATTCGATCAGAATACACATTTTTCAACCCGGGTTCCTCCGTGTGAGATGTGGAAGCATTGCTCCTGGCAGAGTCACCAGCACACACTGTATGCTCGTGTGTATCACACATGAGCAGTACTAACATCATATTGCTGTTACACAGCTTGCAAACTAATTCAAAAACAAAGTGAGTAGGCAGAGACATCCTTGTGACTCCTAGTCCCAGGACTCCTTCCTGCAGCCCTGAGTCACTGTACGGAGTCATCTGTCAGCAGTGTAGCACAGGTGTGCCGCCAAGGATTTACTCCAGTATTCTTCATCTGGAAATGTATTCATTCTGCCTTAGTTTATTTTAAGCCACATTTTCTAAGGTATGATTTACATAAATTAAAAATGATCCCTTTCCCTTGTGTAGTTCTACATTTGAAAGATACAAACAGTCCTGGATCTGTTGCCAAAATCAACATGCAGTACAAGCCTGTCCAAACCAGCTCTCCAGCATTTCATCACTGTAAATCTCTGATCCCGGTTCCCACTCTGCGTCATACCTGTGAGAATCCAGGGGGACAGCAGAGGCAGCCATTCGGGGCTTGATGCTCTCACTGGGTATGGACTATTGGAGACTCGACCTTGTCATCTGATAGACTGTAGAGCTTTGTACACTGCCATGCTTTATTGATAATTATCCAGTGGTGTAAATGCTCTGTGTGTGTGTGTGTGTGTCTCTCTCCCTCCCTCTCTCTGTCTCTCTCTGTCTGTGTATGTCTCTCTTGGTCCCTCCCTCCCTCTCTCTGTGTCTCTGTCTCTGTCTCTCTCTCCCTCTCTCTATCTCTCTGTCTCTCTCTCTGTCCCCCCTCCCTCTCTCTGTCTTTCTCTCTCTCTCTCTCTCTCTCTCTCTCTCTCTCTCTGTGTAAACATCTGTGGACTGTGCATGCATATATGCACATGTGCATATAAAAGATAGAGGAAAACATCAGATGTCATTTCGCAGGACTGTCCACTTTGTTTTTTGAGACAAGGTTTTTAACTAAAATGGAACTTACCAAATAAGGTAGATGGGTAGCCAGTGAGCCAGAGTCTGCTGTCTCTACCTCCTCTGTAGAAAGTATTGCTAAAAGTTTATCACACATGTGAATTCAAATATAAATATGTATTTTTATTATATATACATATATTATATATGTATATGATTGTATATACATATATCTACTTATATACATATGTATATATAATACATATGCATATACATATATCTATTACATTATACAATATTAATTATATATATATTTCTTGATAGATTCTATATATCTATTACATTATACAATATTAATTATATATATATATATTTCTTGATAGAGTCTGTTCATATGTCAAGATTTTTCCCTGCCTATGGATTGTCTCTTTACTATATTAAAAGTATGTTTCAAAGAGCAAAAGCTTTTAATTTTAATTAATTAAATTGAATTAATCATTTTATGAGTCACATTTTCATATCATATTTAAAGGCTTTAAAAAAACTGACAAAAGTCATGAAGCTTTTTCTTGATGCGTCCCTATAAAAGCTAATGGCTTCGTGCACCATAGTAGAGGCTATGATATATTCTGAGCTGACTATATATACTGGAGAAGATGTAGATTTGTCCCATTCCTCTAAAGGTGGCTCTTCAATCTCACCATGACTATCTGCGGGACTCCATTCTGATTTCTCCATTCATTTGCCTTTGCATCTTTGTCAAAATTAAATTGCCAGAACTATGTTGCAAACTTTGGGATTTCGTTTTGCTCCTTCCTGATGCATACAGCATTTTAACGCAATTTTGCGCATCATGCTCACTGCTGAAGCTTCTCAGTGAGTGTTTAAATCCAGTGTGTGTGCACTCCATATTTTCAGTGAGTATTTCAGTCTGGTGTGTGTGCACTCCATGGTTTCTTTCTCAGTGCTGTTTTGATGCTCTAGCCTTTGACTTTTCAACTGCTCACTTGCTACAAAAGTTTCTGCTCAAAGTATCCTTGGGCTTTGCACTGAATCTACAGCTTAATAAAGAGAGTACTGATGTGTTAAAGCATTTATTCTAACTTCTTAGCATACTGTGTATACATATATTTATGCCAGCTAACTTGATTATCTTCTGGTTTGGAAAATGACTAATTGAGTGAATAGGCAAAATCTAAAATATTGTATTCTTATACAAGAGAGAAAGCAAATTCACACTGAATTTTATTGATAGCATTCAAAGTATGTGTCTTAGTCAGGGTTTCTAATGCTGTGAAGAGCAACTCTTATAAAGGAAAACATTTAATTGGATCAGGCTTACAGTTTCAGAGGTTTAGTCCATTATCATCATGGTAGGAAACAGTGGCATGCAGGCAGATACAGTATGGGAGAAGGAGCTCAGAGTTCTACCTCTAGATCGTCAAGCAGCAGGAAGAGAGGATGAAACTGGCCTTGCTTGAGCTTCTAAAACTTCAAAGCCCAGGACATACTTCTGACAACAGGGCCAGTCCTCCAACAAGACCACACCTCCTCCAACAAGGCCACACCTCCTCCAACAAGGCCACACCTCCTCCAACAAGGCCACACCTCCTCCAACAAGGCCACACTTCCTCCAACAAGGCCACACCTCCTCCAACAAGGCCACACCTCCTCCAACAAGGCCACACCTCCTCCAACAAGGCCACACCTCCTCCAACAAGGCCACACCTCCTCCAACAAGGCCACACTTCCTAGTAGTACTGCTCCCTATGGTCCGGTAAGTGCCATTTTCATTCAAATCACCACAGTATGATGTTAATATTTGATGAGATCAGGTGTGTTCACAGTGATATAGCTGTAGACAAATAATATTAATATTAGATTTCATTTTTTTACATTTTATTTGTTTCCTGTGTGCATGTGCATGTTTGTGTGCATGTGTACATGTGTGTGTGCATGTGCACACGTGCGTGTGCATGTGCACACGTGTGTGTGTGTGTGTTATGTGCAAGTGTGTGTGCACACCATGGTGCATATGGAAGTCAGAGGACAGCTTGCAGCGGGTGGGACTGTACATTTCCAGATGCAGGAACACCTGCTTTTGCCTTTGTTATTAGCTATTTGGCAGATCATCACCCACCCACACACACCTTTCCCTGAGTTCTCAAGGATCACACCAAATTACACAGTGAGGGAGAAAATGGACAACGGGAGGCATTCCCTATAGAAGTCATTAAGGCAGCTTTGCAGACCAAGACTGGCTTCTCCCCAGCTGCACATGAGACCCCCTTCACGCGTGACACAAACACAGGCATCACTCTGTTGTTAGTTGAATCCTCATCCAAGGGTCTTTGTTCTCTGTAGTAGGAATCCCAGAGAAGGAAACAGCCTGTCTTCCTAACACAGTTGACAGTGTAGCATGACGGATTCCAAATTCCACCCGCAATCCCTGCTTAGCAGAGTGAGACCAAGCACGTGAGGAAGATGTAGGATTTTCTTCTGTGTTAGTGTGTACAGGGTTTTGGTTTGGTTTGGTTTTGTAGCTTGTTTTTAAAATCTCTAGAAAACAGAACTACTTAAAGACACAATCTCTGAGAATATTTTCGCTCTGAAGCACTCTGCATGTTTCAGCAGCTCTAATTAATAGCACTAAGTCTTTGCTGTTCTCAGAATGTATCATTAAAGGTAAAAGAGGTGCATGATTTGTTCCTGTTCCAGGAAATGGCAAGATCAAGTAGAATTCTCCATTCCTGTAAACTCACCGATGTGTAGCAAACGTGCCTTCAAATCCAATTACACGACCCTGGCTGTGAAGTCGGTGTCTAAAGGCAAAATCACACATCAGAAGAGAAATAAAAACACCGTGAGATAATTTTATGCTTCCTCTGCAAGGTGGAGCGCCTGTACGTGTGTGTCAATGACAGACAGTCTGGTGTCTAAAGTCCAGCAGGAAGGCAACAACGGCGCCTCTGCCTCTGTCCAGGGTCCTGAACCATTGCAAACCGGCGATCTGCAATTCCTAGTAATGATGTCAGCCTGGGGCTGCAAAGCCCTTTACCTTCAGCCATTTATATAACGTTTTCTCTGGCTTGTTACCAGAGGTCCTGAGACTGGAGCTGCTTTTCTCCTTCAGTTTCCTTCAAGTAAGAACGCTCTAAAACCATCTCAATAGCAGAAATTTACTTATCTTGTTGTATTAGACAAGACCTATGGGTCAAATGCCCTGTAGCCTCTTAACTCTGAGAAAGAGCAGTCCCAGAAAGAATGGATGGGGGCTGGAGAGATGCTCGGTGGTTAGGGGCACAGGCTGCTCTTTTAGCGGACCCAGCTTTGATCCTCAGTGCCTATATGTCAGCTCGTAACAGACTATAACTCCAGCTCCAGGGATCTAACATCCTCTTCTGGGCACAACATGCACATGCTGCACAGACATACCTGCACACAAAACACACCCATATGCAGAAAACAAAAATCTTAAGCTAAGTTTTAAAAAATCAGGGGTACCACCTCCTCTGTGCTCCTTGGTATAATGACTAACAAGGCAGAGCTGTACTGTTGGATAACAATGAACTTGTTTAAAAACTAACCTATCACGAGCAAAGAAGGATCTAGTTGCTTCTGTCGTTGCATGAACCTGACACGTCCAAATGGTCTTGGTCTGGTCTTGGTGGAATTAGATTTGTTGAGGGTCAGGAGGAAGATGCAGCCATTACAGGCCTGTTGCTCCATCAGTTATGACATGTTTCTTAGATTCTCACCCCAACCTCACTTTCAACACGCTGATCATCTCTCTGCTATCAGTCAATAGACATCAGAGTGTATGCTGACAATCCCAGCATTCCTGATGAGAAGGCAGGAGGACCCAAGATCAAGGTCATCCTTGACTACATATAGAGTTGAGGCCAACTGAGATATATGAGACCTTGTCTCAAAAAATGAAATGCCCTTAGTTAGTAATGTGGTATGCGGAATTATAAGATGCCCCGATATTTATGACACTGAATCTGTTATTAAATTCAATATCAAATAACACTTTTATTTGTTCTCAAGCCAAGCATTACTCTAGACACTGCTGTGAAGGGATTTTTCAGGCTTGATTTCGGTTTCAAAGTCAGTTGACCATGAAATAAATAAATGACCTGGGTGGACCTTGCCTAAGCACATGAGCCTACTACACGAGGAGAGTTCTTGCTGGTTCAGAGGGGGAAGTAAGAGAAATGAACCATGAGGGAGGTTCAGTGTACCACCCCTGGCTCATGGATGGGGAGTCCATACAGTGGTGGATACAGATGGGGTTTCGGGGAACACCCACCATTGTAGGACCACAGGGACCTCAGTTTTACAAAGGCAGGCAATTGAATGATACCAACAATAAAAATAAACAGAGGTACAGACAAGAACCTACTGTCTGATGAATTGCTAGACTTCTGACTCTTCAGCTATGGGCTAAACACAAATGGATACTTTTACAGCTATTGTGTTGGCTGTGATTTTGTTATAAATAAATACTAATACAAGATACTATTACCCAAACGACATGGAGTATTTGACCCAAATGGGACCTCTATTACCCCCTCCAAAGTTCAGGGGAAAACACAAAAGAGATGCCATGGGGACATGTGCATGCATCAGATCCCTTAGGGCCAGAATTTCAGGTGGCCGTGAGCTATCTATTGTGGGCACAGCATCCTTCTATCATGGTATTTGATTCTGAAATCAAGCTTGCTAACCAATCAGAGTTAGGAAGAAGTTCCCTCCAATTTTACCAAGGGGGGAATGAGTGAGACTACATTGAAATCTCCCCGGACTTGAAACCGAGCCCATATACTTCTTGAGCTCCTTGAAAACACATAGTTGTCATTTCTGGATCACATGACAAGCTTGTTATGGACAGATGGAATTTATTGAGCTACTGTATACCAGACTCTGATTGCAGGACATCTTCCTGGGTAACCTCAGACCGTCCCAGACAACCCTCCATTCTCACCTGTGGTTCTTAAGATTAACTAGAATATAGCACACTCTGGAATGAGGAAGGAGCTAGCTAAAAAAGCCTATAAGCAGGACATCACTTACTACTTCAGCCTAGAAATTTTGTCTTTCTGAGGTCTCACACCTAGGACAAAATGTTCAATCTCTCAGGTCCAGTGCACATAGACCACACAAGAATGAGATTACCTCTATGCTGGGTAGCTCTTCTTGGCCTTAGGTGTTCAGCTCACTCCTAAACATAACCACTTCATCATACTTCATCACTTACTGTGTGGGGACTGTTCTAGTTCCCTGCACACACATATGCAGACATGCATAGCACACACAATAGTCACAGTAACACTGGGAGTCAGTAATGCTGACACATGTGCGCGCACACACACACACACACCACACACTTGCAGTAGACGTGACATGCCAGAACTCCTTCTAAAGCAGGACTTGTTGACCTAGATCCTAGAAGACCATTTCAATCAGTATTCTGTCAGATGCAGAAGGACCACCTGGACCAAAGTCCTTCCTTTGCCTCACTGACCCACAGCTAGTAACTCAACTGGTAGAGGCCATTTCAGTCCAATTCAGGGCAACTCAGGAGACTATTTTAGTTCCAGAGTTCTATCTGCTGTCAGTCAAGGTAAAGGCCCAATATCCCTTTATTTGTCTGCCTCGCCTCTCCATATCTACATCTACATCATCTACATCTACATCTACATCTACATCATCTACATCTACATCTACATCTACATCTACATCTACATCATCTACATCTACATCTACATCTACATCATCTACATCTACATCATCTACATCTACATCATCTACATCTACATCTACATCTACATCTACATCATCTACATCTACATCTACATCTACATCTATCTACATCTACATCTACATCATCTACATCTACATCTACATCTACATCTACATCTACTGTCCCGCGCTACGGTCTCGCCAGCAAGAACGACGTGGCACACATAGGATCCTTCTGCAGTAAAAGCTTTAATGCATCTTGAGAGGGAGAGCATAAGCTTGCCACGAGTGGAGACTCAGAACAATAGAATACTCGCCCTTTATATGGGTCACAGCGCTTGCCTGGGACATGGAGCTTCCCCATTGGCTCCCGCACACCAGGCCAGATGCCGCCACGAGAGAGGCTGAGACTCTGAGGTGGAAAATTACCTGGTGCATGAGCACTAGCCTGTTTACAACTTGTCCTCGGCCAGATGTAGGCGCTATCTTGTAATGGCGGATGTGGGTGCTCAGGCGGCTCCCAACAATCTACATCATCTACATCTACATCTACATCTACATCATCTACATCTACATCTACATCTACATCTATCTACATCTACATCTACATCTACATCATCTACATCTACATCTACATCTACATCATCTACATCTACATCTACATCTACATCTATCTACATCTACATCTACATCTACATCATCTACATCTACATCTACATCTACATCTATCTACATCTACATCTACATCATCTACATCTACATCTACATCTACATCTACATCTACATCTACATCCTTAGGAATATCTCTAATGAAGAGTCAGTGTGCTACCTTCATGTCTGAGTCTCATATACAATGCAGGAAACTCCAACCCAGGGCCATCACTTGGCACACCTTTGGGTAACAGGGGCTGCCTGCTTAACTGTCTGAAGGAGGTAAAACAGGCAGGGGAGCACATTCCTGAAGAGACTCAGAAGCTTGGGGGTCCCAGGCAAACACCTCTACTGAGAGCAAACAAGGTCCTCTGTGGGAGGTGATGACCCAGAGAGGAGATTTTGACATCGTTCTCTCTAACTCAGCCTTGTTATTAGTGGTGTCAGAGAAAAGGAAACACAGAGCACCGGAGCATCTCATCAATGATTAACCGAGAGAAGAGCAACTCACACATTCAATGAGCTTATTCTCATCCTTGTGTTTTCCTTTCCTGGAAATACCGAGTTCACTGGAACAACCTCTCCTAAGAGGTTCACTGGAACGACCTCTCCTAAGAGGTGTGGGAAGACGAATAAGCTTCCCTTATACAACTGTTCATCTAGCCCCCACCCGGTGGTCTTTTTGAAATGTATTTGAAAAGCTATTATAATTTTTTAATTGTACTTTAATGAATTCTTGGGGGAATGGCATGATTAAAAAGGATCTCTACCTGCTGAAGAGTGAGCTAATAACACATCATTATGAGGAAGAGGCGATCAAAGGAGTCTCTGGATTATACTCATTTACAAAGTCATGGAACTAAACTAAAAAAATGCATGTCAAAATACTTACAAATGATTCTGGTTTAATATTAGCTAAGACTGTGAGCATTGTTCTGACGTGAGAAAGCGGCATAGAAAAATCAAAGTGTGGCAGAGGGAATAAGAAGCCGTGACTGAACAACTGGGATTGAACATGCTAAAGGTGAGCCCTAAAATAGTGTAGGCAGATGATCTACATGACTTAGCAGAAGACCCTTCCCGATTTACACCTGGGAATGTGTCTTAAGAATGCCTTTTCCAGTGCATGCACAGGGCTGGGAAGCTCAACTATTCCCCCTAACAAACCCGATGGAATCATCCAGTCCTTTGCAAGCAGAACTGTAAAAAAGAATTAACTTTGAAATATATTTTTAAATTTTTATTTTATGTGTTTGGTGTTTTGCCTGCACATATGTCTGTGCATCATTTGATGCCTGATGCCTGAGAAAGCCAGAAGGGGGTGTTGTGTCCCCTGGAGCCAGAGTTATCGACACTACCACATGGGTACCAGGAATCAAACTCAAGTCTTCTGGAAGAGTATTCAGTGCCCTTAAGCACTGAGCAACCTCTCCAGGTCCTAGGATAAATTAAAACTCTTTAATCACCACAATCAAAATGTAAAGCTCATCGATCACTTCTGACTATTAGGAGTTAAGTTTGGGCGTTGATTTTACTTGTAGAGGAGTTGTCAGGAGCAGAAGAACTGTGTTTCCATGGGAACCCAAGGTTTTAAGTCAGTAACAAGCCCTGACCAAGCAGCCAGAAAACCCCTGCACACTAGTTCAGGGCAAGGCTGGTCTACATATGCACCAGACTTAAGATAGACTGAGCTATAAATTGACTCAGTCAGTGGTGAAGAAAAGGATAGGCCAAAACAAATGGTGCCCGGCAGAGATCATTTATGCTGTCTATTTTACTGGCTAATAGGCCTCTATTAAGGTTTGATATATGGAGGGATCAGACTCATCTGTATAATTAATTAATCATAAAAGCCAGGGCCAATGTCAGCTTCAGAGCACAGCTCTACCCCTAGGAAGAAATCTCCTTGACCCTTACCTAGCCTGCACTTGACACTGTGGGACAGGCATGTGACATTACAGACATAGCAGTTGTAAAGTGCTTCAGGAGTTTGAGAGGTGGATCCCTGAGGGCTCTGAGGGGCAGCATCCTGCAGCCGCTGAGCACAGCTGACCTGATTTCTTCAGTTACACTCAAGCAGATCACTGTCCAAGCTCCAGGACATGGATGGATTCAGATGGCCTCACAGAACCCCATGACAATTCAATGCGACCTGTCCCATTCAAAGCACACTTGTGCACTACTCTTGACACTCAGTAGACGACACAACCCTAGCTGCTGTTTCACGCTGGGAGGTTTCTGGCAAGGGGGTCGGTTAATGGAGATAGAGCATATCTCCAATGTCTAATTTCATCTAGTGCCCTGTGAGAAAGACACTTTGGAAATTATGATGGAAAGATATACCAGCCATGCCCACAGCTGCTTTGTGGATTAAATAAAGCACTCTTTACACAGTAGTGCTGAGAAGTGACCCCAATGTGCCAGGGTTAACACCCCTAGGCCCTGAGGGCATTGTTCTGCCAGGGCCTTGCTTTGTCTTCATTTCTGACACAATGGCTAAGCCCAGCAGACCTTATGTAGCATAAGATCACATGTTGTGCATAGTAATGCCTCTGAATGCCACACAAAAGCTGATGCTTGAGCAACTGAGATTACAACCCCTCAGGGAAAATCATCAACAAATAAAAACTTGTAGCCTGTGCGGTTAAGGAGGACCCAGCTGTTGATGCAAGCTGAGGTAAACACCTTTCTGTAGCAAAGTTGTCTCAGAAAGCAGACAGTCTTCTTGAGAGGCTAGATTCCTATGTCATTAAAAGGTATGAATAGGGGATGACTTAGTGCTTAAGGGTCTGCGTTGCTCTTATAGAGGACCCAGATTCTACTCCCAACACCCACATTAGCCAGCTTACAACTCCCTGTAACTTAAGCTTTGGGTGATCTAATGCCTTCTCCTGTATTCTGTGATAAACATACACACACACACACACACACACACACACACACACACACGTGCATGGACATGCATGCACACCTTTTAAACGTATTTTTAGAGCGTGAGTTTAGAATAAAATATCATTCACTGCTACGAGCAGATCTTGTTGATGAGTTTCTTCATCAGAAAGGGTCACCTTCTTGAGTTGTGTGTTTTGTGGAACGAGAAGCCTCTTTAATTGGGCTGCTAAGTAAACCGAATAGCCTGTTATTAATCGGGCCATTGTCGAGCCATCAGCCAATACTTTTACAGTCTCCTTGCAAAACTATTTCTCCTTGGCTTAAAGGTCTGTATTTGGGTGGAAGCTAGATGGGAGAAGGCTTTGGATATTAAATATTGCTTGCAAAATGTCCATAAAAGAAAGTCACGTTGTAACGGGATTACTGTGGGATGCCCTCTGAAAGAACCATACAAAGCAGGTTAAATCCGAAGTAGGTGGCTGTCAGAGGGGTGTGTGTTTACAGGCAACTGGGATTATACTTGGAAAGCTCACCTGCTCCGAAAAGCTTAACCAAAGTAGGGGTGGGGCCAGCAGCTGGCACTAGGTCCCTGGAGCGGTGGATAGGATAGATAGACTACGCACAGCACTAGACCTGGTCTTAGATCTGAGCCAGCAAAGCCCTGGGCTTCAGGCCCTCCCCTCAGGCTCATCTTGCTGACTAAGGACCCTAAGGTCCCTTTGGGCTGTGCTGGCCACCTGTGATCTCCAGAGGGATTTCAGCCCAATGGATGGCGGTGAAGAAACACCACTCCTCAATTCTCATCAAAGCTAAAAGAGAAGCTATAACAAGCAGGCATAAGCTGATCCTCAAGTTTAGGACTTATTAAGTGACATGAAGGGATGGAGGGTCCCTGAGCATCTAAGACCCAAAAACCCACCCCACCCCCAGAACTAGAACCCCCTATTTCTCGGTTCACTTTGGAGAGAAGTGGCGCCCCCTGTTTCAGCGGCCCAGTCCACTGCAGATTAAAAAGAACAAGAGGCTGGGTAGCTAGGGTCCAGCTCCATCTCTTCTGCCCCGCCACCGCCTCGCCGCGATGCTGATCACTGTGTCGCCTTGGTTCTCCAGCGCGCGGCGCTGCGCCCGCTTTTATCCAGAGACGCGTCGCTTCGTGCGCTGACAGCGCGGCTCACCCCGTGGAGCTGGAACCGAGTAGCATTCGTTGAATCTGCGGCTTTCATGACGTCTCCCTGCGAGATCTATCACTTTGCTCCTAAAACGAGAATTTATTCCCCCTGCCACTCAAGGCTTTCCCCCAGTTTCCTCGCAGCCGAGCTCCCTCCTCCGTCCCTGCCCACACGCGCACTCCTCTGCCCCGCGGTGGCCCCAGCGCCCAGCCCTCCAGCCAGAGGGAGCCAGTCACCAGACGGCAGCACCTGGCTGGAGAGGTTGGGCGGGCCGAGGGTGGGGATCCGCGGGAACCGGCGAAGCTGGAGCAGGAGCTGGACCAACCGCTAGCAGCAGAATGGAGTCGCACGAAAGCCTGCCGGGGCTGATGTGAAATTGGACCATCTGCTTCCAGTTGGTCTGTTTCCTCCTCTTCTTGTATTTTCCTCTCTCGCCATCCACCGTGAAGTGAATTATTGAATCTTGCTCCGTTCCAAGAGAGGCGATCAGGATGGAGTGAACCTACCCTGTCCACCACAAGGTAAGCAGTGCGTTGAGTTGCTGAAGGCGAGGAGCTGGCATGGATCCCAGCCAGATGTTCCGTGTCCTAGGATCCCTGAGCCTTCGGGTCCTGGCTCCCAGGTCCCCAGCCCCACTGTGGCTGCTTGCATTCCCTACTCAGCAGAGACATGATGCTGAAGTCCACCAGAGACAGGAAAAGCTGCCTTTGGTTACATAACCAAAAGGAAATGTGTCTCATAGGGTTTTCGTTAGCAGCTTAAAAACTCGCCTGGGTGGGTGGCAGGAGGAGGGGTCTGCCTGCCCTGGGCGCGAGAGAATGGGTCATCTACTGTGGACCTCGCTCCAGCACCTCTAGTGAAGATCAAACACACAGATGATCCCGCAGGCAGGGGCGGCTGGCGGGGTAGGCAGGGAGAGTTAGGAAAAGCCCATTGTCTTGGTGGAAAGCGGTAGCCTTGCTCTGTTTGGGCATAAAGAGGAGAGGATGCGAAGGAGGAAAAGTGAGCGGAAGGGCGAAAGGAGCCATGAGACAGGAGAGGACTTCACATGGTCTTCATCAGTAAATCCGAGATGTGCCGTGCTGATGGAAGACAAGGACTAAGATGTCCCCACAAGTAAACTAACTGAAAGCAGGGAACACCAGGGTCACACGAAGTGTTTATGGCATTTAGGGGCTAGGTAAGTCTGCTGACTTAGGTTCTCTCCTGAGTATGTGTTCATTTGCATGAAGACGGTAAGCTTGGGTTAGTTTTAACTGAAATGGTATTCTTATTCCCCAAGCCCAAAGAAGCCCTGGGTGGATCCACAGGTATATATACAGGGTTTAATATGGAGAGAGTCTGGGGGGGGGGGGAGATCTTCATAGAAAAGGTCACAGAAACAATCTGAGCTTAGCGGAAAGGGAATAGCAGAATTTTCCAAAGAATCCCTTCTCCACCTCCACTTCCCCCACAAGGCAGGGGGGAGAAAGAGAGAGAGGAAACCCTCCAGTGTCTGGGAGTTGGCAATTCATTATAGCTTCAGTGTGCTCCCAACTGCATTCTCCAAAGTCTCGGGGTCCTGGGGAGCTCTCGAGTACCGAGAGCTATGCACTTCTGTGCAAGCACTACGCCCTGGCTACCTTTCTTTTGCTGGAAAAATAAAATAAAAATGGAGAAGGACAGTGTCCGAGAAAGTGGGCTTGCTACATACAATCAGGGCTGAGCTAACTAAGCTTCGCCCATTTTGCCTGGAGAAGGAAGGAGCTGAGTCTCCATGGCGACCCAGGTGGGAGGGGACATAGCAGCTCCAGTGACAGGAAAAACCGTTGGACAAACTTTCTTGGCTCCAGGCAAAGATATGCCCACCATGTGCCCTATGAGTATCCTAGGGTATCAGCTGGGTCCAGCTCCCTAAGAGTGATCCATGAGTGGGCACTTAGACCCGGCTAGGCTCTCCTCCAACATGGCAAAGTTTCTCTTGTCCATAGATACCATTCTGGGCAGCTTCCAGTTTCAGCACCAAGGCTAGAGCACGGTGCAGCGGATTCACCTCCCTGGTAGGATGGCTGCCCCTAGCAAGCTCTAGATCTTCTGGTCTTGGGAAGGCAATCTCTTTCTATAAAAGTCCCGGTTCGTTCTGAATACGGATGTCAGATTATCCATGGAATTATGTGGCACACAGGAGTTCGCAAATCAACCATTTCATGCATGATGGTGCATCAAAGTAATTGCTCAAAATAAACACTGAAACTGCAAAAGACTAAAGCTGACCTGAGGGCATAAAAAAGATCCCTCCTCAGGGAAAGGAAACACTTGCACCGGCATGGGCTCGTACACATACACACACACACACACACACACACACACACACACACACACACACAGGGATCCCAAAGAAAACAGTTGAATTTGAACCAAGTGTCCGACTCACAGAAAACATCCGTGGGCTACTGCCCTCTCACACCCTTCTGTAACTTTCTTGTAGAGGTAGATTTTGGAAAGGTGCCATGATAGCATCCTGACCAGTCAGAGACCAGTCAACCAACTCTTGCCTAGAGTCCTAAGATCCAAGAGGGTAGAGAAACAGTTTGCCCTTCATCCAGACTTGGCTGGATCCTCAGCACCATGAGGAGCAAGAGTTAAGAAGCCGGTAGTGAGCTCTTCTAGCCAGCTTATGAGCAAGGTAACTGGTTTCCACAATTGCAGACATAGTAAGGTGTAAGGAATCATTCCTGTTAATATAAACAAAGGAGAACCAGTGCAGGGGAAGAGTCTTAGGGTTCAAGTTCATCTGGACGTTGATTCAGGTGAGTACAAGGATCCACTCCATCTTACCTTGCTAGATGTTGGTCTACTTTGCTTTTTTCCTTCAGAGGCCGTGGCCCCCACTGGTTATGGCTAATGAAAAAATAGTGCAGGCTACCGCATGTCAAGTAAAAAGCCTTGAACTGTGGCATCTGGATGCAGTAAGTGCAGGTTTAAATTAGTACCGAATCACCACGGTTTAGAGAGTAGGAATGCCAGCACTTCTGAGGAAATCCTCTCTTGAGGACACATCTGTGTGTGAGATCTTAAGCTGGTACTGACTTGTTATTCATAAAGGCAAACACAACATAACTTGGTATACAACTGGGCTTTCCAGCACCATGGATGTGTTGATGTTTCCTAAAGAAAATGCATGCAGAGTCCTTGGGGTGTGGTTAAAGCAATATGTATGTGTGTGACTGTTAGATTTTTAACTCACCTCTAACTGGTGAAGATAGAGCTGTGTGTTCTGAACCTGGGAACAGGGGTGAGGGATCATGTTGGCCTTTGAATATCGGATCCTGACGGCTGCTGACAAGTTTGTCCATGTTTTAATTTATACGGCTTGCTATCTGAAATAGAAGTGATGTGTAGAATATTTTGGGACTTAAACAAGCTGTGCTCTGGCTTTGATCCATCTGCTGTTACCAACAGAAGGAAAGGGAGGCACCCAGCAGCAGAGGCTGTTGGAAAGAGAAAGTGGCCTGCCTGTGCGTTTTAAAGTTCAGATTCTCTCACAAACTTTAAAAGAGAAGGCCACGTAGAAAGCAAGAACAAGGAACTGCTCTATATCAGTTCCAGTGAATTCTGTGTGATAATAAATTGGTTTCTTGCCCAATAGCCTTTAGTCACTGCGGATTCCATGCTCATAGATTCAGTACTAATTTTCCAAACTATGACTTGCTTACTTCCTGGTGGTTTATTACTGAACAAAGTGCAACTATATCCTTCTGTAGTCAACAGCACACTCCAGATTAAGCGGTTTATCTACTGCACGTAAGATCAGTTAAGGAGAGCAACTTCATGAGATCCATCCCTGCACACAGTTCTGATGTTCATTTTTCAAAAATTACATGGATGCCTTACTTTTGTATCTCTGAAACATCAGCAAGAGCCACATTTGTGCCTAAGACCCAGGTCCTTACTGTGTCTGTAGGACTCACATAGATGGTTTCCTCTGAGCTAAGCAAACACTTTTGTTCTCTCTCTCTCTCTCTCTCTCTCTCTCTCTCTCTCTCTCTCTCGCAAACCCTTTCTACTTTGCAGTTTGTTTAAAGCGGAAAAATAGCTTTGGAATAAGCAGCAGGAAGGCTCATTGGCTATTAAAACACATGAATAAACCCTTATCGAACCTTAGCTTAGCACCATCCCTCGACATTTACAAACAGAAAATGAGTCTGCCTCCCAGGGTTCAGTGCTGACGGGAATTGGCATAAAGGGAAGCTCTGAACAGAACAGAATAAAAACTCACCCTTGCTCAATCAAAACAGAAGTAACATGTGGGCTTGAAAGGAGAGCAGGCCAGAGAAGAGCCAAGGCAGAGGAGGGAAAGGAGCGCAGAGAGAGGCAGGTTTTGTTTTTCTCCAGAGCGATCATTCTTTCTAAATCACATTTATAATAGGTTGCATGAGAACTTTACGCCTGATGGAATCGGATGTTTAAATGTAATTAACTCAGATTTAGGACTTAATGAGATGGTACCTGTGATCTCCTCACTTTGTAATAATTGTCATACAAGTGCCGAAAGAGAATTAATTCATCCTAGAGTTTTACCAAACTATGAGATTTGCACTTAACAGGAAAGTGGGAATTGGCTGTTATGCTGAAAAGATATCAAAATGCTTCCGAATCATTAGAAGCCTCATGTTAGCAGCAGTTTCCATTCATGGTAGTTGAAGTATTTGGGAATCTAGCAAAACAGCATGCAGCCATTTGGGATAAAATAGATTTGAATAATGACAAATAGTTGCTTCTAAAAATAACCAGGATCCATTACAGAGGGGGTCATGTCGATCACAGTTAACATGCTGATGGGATTCAAGGTTCATCCTTACACTGCCTAAAATGTGCTTCTGTTTGATATCATTCAATAGCATTAATTAATGGCAACATTAGCTGCCTTTGATATCTTGAAATGTGTACTAATCTATAGCCTCCATCCATCCATACCCCAAATCAATTCCATGCATTTGTTTATTAATAAACAGTTACTTAAACCTTCAGAGAATTACTTTACTCAGTGATCAGTGTTCAAATGGCCATTCAAATTGGTACACTATTAAAAATACAGGAAGACTATCTATCAACTTTCCTAATTGCAGTACAGAAAGTTAATGCTGAATTTTATCCAAATGGTGATTTGATCCACTTCTAGGCAGATGCACCCAGTTTGAGCTGAGACCCTTAACCCTTTCCTCTTAGGTTTGTGTCTCTCCACTACTCAGCTTTGATCCCCGGGACCATGAACTATGAAATGGTGATATTTTTACTGAATAAATGTTAGCTAAGTCTCTTCCACCCTCTTCCCCAGAGTCCAATCCTTAGCCACAGAGATATCATTTCTGGCATCAAATCTTAACAAAAGAACTGGCAGGGACATCTGTGAGTAAAAAGATTCCCATCCAGCAGCTGCTGCATGAGACAACCTGAGAGCAGTAAGGTACCGTGCAAGAAACGCATTTGCGGGTTTAGGTTAAATCTTGGTTCTGTTCTCTTTAAACTTACAGGCATCTACTTTTCCCCTGCACAACATGAGAACTGGTTTGTTTGTTTGTTTGTTTGTTTTTATTTCCTTGGTGTCATCCAGCAGGAATTCTTATATGTGTGTTGCAGCTTGCTTGACAGATAATTTGTTCCCTGGTTAAGAGCCCTGGCTCTGGAGTCTCATAAATGTATTTAGATAGGGGTATAAGTGTATTAGTCCTTTCTCTCTGGATTCAGTGGAGTCATAGCAGCTGTAAACAAAGGCTCATTACTCCCTTGAGCCTCCCTTGCTGGCTAGCAGAGGCTCTGCCCCTGTGTCTTCTTCATTCAGAGATCCAAGCTGAAGGACCAGTTTGGATTGGAACACTCTGTTCCCAGGCAAGAGAAAGAAGAATGTCAGCTAAGCCACACAGTTGCCAGTGACTGATGAGATGGAAATGTGGCTTTCCTCTACAGTGAGATAACACAAGCCATTCAGCAATGATGATATCAGAGACTTCATTTTCTTCCAGGGTAGAACATCTGATCTCTAATCCCAACACTCAGGAGATAGGTAGATCTCTATGAGTTCAAGGCCAGCCTGGTTTGTTTAAAGAGCTTCAGGATGTCTGGGGCTGTATGTTGAGACCCAGTCTAAAATAAGATTTAAAGAGGAAAATGGCATAGTGGGTGAATAGCTAAGAGATGATGAAATAATCTGTTATACTAGTTGCATAAACTTTGTGCTCTAGCTTTCCAATCTATTCAGAGAAAATAACAAAACCAACATCTCCACTGGATGTCAGGGGGACCAGCCTACAGTGCACACACAGGGCTGTCAGCGGGACCAGCCTACAGTGTATAGCTCTGAGCAACACCCAGCATGAAGGAAGCATATTCTAAGCAGCAGACACTGCTGTGTCTTTGTCTGCAGTGAGGTTGAGTGCTATGTCATACTCACGGTCCTTAGCCAAAGGCTTTCTAGGCTTTCGGCTACTCTAGTCTGTCCTGGACCTTTTGGGACAGCGTGCATCCACACAAATTTTGCTGGAGTGTATTGTTCTATTTTATTTACCATATTATTGTTGTTAATTTCTCAATAATGTATAAAGAAAATGTTATTGTTGGTACATGTAAACAACAAAGCATGTACAACATTTGATACTGTGGTCTCAGGTATTTACCAAGTATCTCGTACTAGATCCCCCATAGAGAAAAGGGACCACTACCACTGGGTAACTGCTACAACAGAAATCCCCAAGTAAAGCAATTTAACAAAATAGAAGGTTTTCCTCACTCCTGTAATCAGACTTTGCTGATGCTACCTGGAGAACAAAATGGATAAACACTATTACTTTAAAACATGAATTTCATGTTCTTCCAAGTGTTAATGTTAGCTAGCAAACAAGAGTGAGAAAGGGCCATTGTTTCTGCTTGTCTTTTAAAGCCATACCTAACTGCAAGAAGATCTAAAAATCAGAGCTTAACTCTGCCCAGGACAAACTTCTGCAGACCACACATGGGAGATTTCAGCATATATATACCATTATATATAGATGCGTGGCATCAAAAAGATATAGCTAGTAGAGTTAGAAATAAGAAAAGATGGGCAGAGCAGATGGGATATCCCAACCACATGAAGGTTCTGGGGTGCGGGTTAGAATTTAGTGGCGCCCTTAAGCCACTCTTGGGTAACGTATTATTTAAAATAAATTAGTTGGGATCTCTTGACTTCTGGAGTGGGTGTAGATGATGCTTAACAAAAGAGGTGCAAATTCATATGATTTGACTTGTGCTTGCTGCATTGCCGGAGTAGATGCAAAGCAGAGCCCACTTCACAGCCCTTGCTCAGGAGTGGCTTTCTAATCCTGACAATTACACCCACACTGTGTCTAAGCATGCTAGAGAATTAGATGCTGTCTCCCAACACTGGGTGCTCACTGTTGACTAGCAATTTGTGTTTTGTTTGGTATCACGTAGCTGTCTATAGGTTAGACACTCGCTGTGAGCTTGGGTTGAGCCTGCCTAACAATAGTCCATGTTCTCCTGAAAACAACCATTCACTTTATAAGCGATATTTCGGAGTCTCTGCCTGCCTCCAGGAGAGCAGGTACCCTTGGGGACTGAGTTCTCCATCTTCCAGCTAGAGGTAAGGGGTGGGGTCAGCACTGAGGCAAGGGGCGGGGTTAGTGCTGAGGGAGAACATGGGAGGGAGAAGTGCCAAGACACAAGGAGAAGGCTAAAGAACTCATCTAGACCACTCTAAACAGCTTACCATTCCAAAATAAATATCTCCTGGTAGATGTGTGTTTTATTTATTTGCACGTGTGTGTGAGTGGGGTAGCAGTGGAGCTGTGTATGAGGGTGGGATGTGCATCCAGATGTGTGCATGCCCTTGTTGGTTTCTGTTGTGGTGATAAAACACCAACCAAAGCCACAGCAGAAGCACCTAAGAGGGCCTTCACTTTGCCTCACCCACCATGGAAGTAGAGACAGACAGCACAGCACAAGAACAAGAGCATGGAGAGGAATGACCTACTCAGAATAGCAACCATGGCATCAGTCGCTGAGGACAAAGGCTTCCTCAGCAAATCCCTCCTTTAGGCCCTACCTCCTGGCTCCCCAGCACTGAGGGCGAACTCTGCAGGACAGGCTCCAATAAGGCGTGATGATAATAGGCCGCCATCCCTTCTCTCAAAGAGTGCAGTCTCCATGGTAACAAGGAAGGACACGCCCTTCGGTTTGGCTTCTTTTTCTCTTTTTCTTTTTTTTAATTTATGTGCATGAAGAGTGTATGCACTTGTAAATGCAGGTTCCCATGGAGGTCAGAAGAGGGTACCAGATCCCCTGGAACCTGAGTTACAGATAATTGTGAGCTGCCCATTGTGGCTTCTAAAAACTGAAGCCAGGACTTCTGCGTAAGCAGTGCATGGTCTCAGCCTCTGAACCACCTCTCCAGCAGCCTGTAGCTCTTTCTTGAAGCTCACAAGTAAATAAAAGTCAAAAGTCACTGAAGAGTCAAAGTCACACTTACTCCTAAAAGTGTCTTAAAACATTTGTCATCTCTCCCAGAGTGGCCAGGCTCAGAACGGTTTAGGATCTAGACAGAGAAGACAAGAAGAAGATAATGAGGAAGTCATGTTAAATTATACACAGCTGGAAGGAGGGCCCCTTCGTTGTAACGGCTCTGCTTGGAGAGGTCCCTACTCTTATCAGCACCTGTAGGGGAATTGACCACAAGCCAGTGCTTCTCAGGTTCTCCTGAATTACCACAGATGTGTCTCTGTGGGCAGAAAGAAGTACCCACATGAGAGAAGTCGCTTTCCTTCAGTAATTATGCCCAGAGAGTCACTAGAGAGCTGTCTTTCACTGCAAAGTCCCCAGCTAACCCCAACACAGTGATCTGAAGCTCCAGCACTGGGCCAGCCATCTGCACACTCCTCTGGGGATCTTGATGCACACTGAAGTTTGAGCTCTTCACTAAGTCTTTCCAGAATGAGGAAGTCTAAGCCAAGCTGCCCCTCGAAGCCTCGTTCCACAGTGAAGACTCCAAACAGTGCTCACTGAAGAGCCAGCAAAGGATGGAACGGGGACCTGCCTTCCACAGCTGTGGGTGCATCTCCTCTGAGTTCACTACCCGGAAGAGTGGAAGGTTTCAGTCCAGCAGATCTAACGGGTCTGATCCCTCCAAATTGCAGATTATGATGAAGCAAGACTCCTCTGTTTTCGCTATGTTAACCATGAATCTCTGGGAATTAATCCACCCAGGTTTTCTTTACTCTTGAAAAATTACTCTTTAAATTAAAGGCAATATCGGTAAGTAAGAATAGTGCACCGCATTAAGGAAAATGAATAGAGTCCTTATCGGGGCAGACACTCCTACAGGGGAGTAAGGAGAGATTATAATCACATAACATGTATTTTAACTTAAAGCATCTCCTAACATATTCATATTTCCAGAACTCATCCTTCAAATGGCAACATAAAAAATCATCCCAACTCTAGGGATGAGTGAATAAGTCAAAGCAGGGCCTTGTAATAGATCACTTGCCCAGCACATACAAGAGATGAAGATTTCACCTTCAGCCGTGTGTATGTGTGTGTGTGTGTGTATGTGTGTGTGTGTGTGTGTGTGTGTGAGAAAGAGAGAGAGAGAGAGAGAGAGAGAGAGAGAGAGAGAGAGAGAGGTGGACTATGATATATACAACAATCAGGAACACTCATGGAGAAGCCAGGGTCATGTATCCTATCATACTCAAGTGTGCAGATCTTTGAGAAGTGACTTCTTTAATTGGGAGCAGCCCAGACAATACACAAAGGATTTCTTATCTGGCAGCCATGAGTGAGGCAGGCTTGAGAAGAGGTCTTAGGTTTAGGAGACAGCTCAGAGATAGATGAAAAAGGAGAGACACCTAAGCATGCCCAGAGCAGTAAACTAGCAACAGAAAAATGGTCCAGGTTCCATGCCATCAGCAGTGCTGAAAGCAGGTGATCACTCATGAGCTCAGGGAGCCAGCTGATGATGGATCCTGTCCAAGGAAAACTCCCACACTGCCCCGTGAGCAAGAGGAGCTACGCATGGCCAGAGTCCAGGTGCAGAGAGCTGGTTCCAGGGATAAACAGGCCTGCTGGGAAGGAGGCTGTGGAGCTGCTGCATCATGGACTCAGAGCCATAGTCACTGACTGGCAGCACTGGTGAGCACATCTTTAGGGACATGTCCTTCCTCACGCACTGTGGGGAACATACATAGCTGGTTACAAAGAGAGATTAGTTAATCCTGGTGACAATGGGTTATAGACTACCAGGACAGATGTATTTGTTACTTTTTGTTGCTGGGACTAAACACCATGACCAGAAGCAACTTATAGGAGAAAGATTCCATTTGGGCTTCAGGTTTCAGGGGGAGCATCTGTAATGGTGACAGAGGCCTGGCAGCAGGGGACTAGACCAGGAAGCTGCGAGGTTACATCTTTAGCGAACTGGAAATGGTAAAAGGTTATAAACCATCAAAGCCCCGATGAATTACTTCCTCTAGCAAGGCTCTGCCTCTCAAAAGTTCTACAACCTTCCCCAAACAGCACCAAACTGAGAACCAAGTATTCAAACACCCGAGACAGACAAAGGTGGACATTTCTCATTTAAATGACCCATAGAGGCTGGGTTCAGAGGTTACAACACCGTGTAAGGGGTGGAAATCAAGGAAAGGTGTCCCAATTCACTGTCCTCTCAGAGAAATCAACGGGATAAATTGGGTGTTTAGATCACTCAATCTGAGACAGGGGGTTGGGGGGGGGTGTAGTTGTATCTGTTAAGTCTCTTTTGCCCAGGGTGGTAGGACTTTAACAGAATTCCTAGAGAGAAGTCAAAACCATGTTCTTTGGAAGACCAAAGCAGACTCCATTTTCCATGTAAGCAAATTGTGGATACTTCTGTAAGGTCAGCAAAGTTGTCTGTGAAGTCAACATGCTTGGGTACTGTAGATGGAAGTCTGGGGCAGGGGCACTCATGGGGAGTGTGAGTCTTGTTACTTAGTATAACTTACACCAGTGTAAACACTGGTTCCAATGAGGAATGGGAATAACCTGGTGTGTCAAGTGGAACAGTGGGTGATGTTTTCTTCTCTGGGGTGTGCAGAAGTTGGAAAAGTCTAGTTTGTCAGTTTCTGGCAGTGCTGTGTTGGTATTGTTTGCTTTAGCAGGCTTAGTTACTAAAATGCTTGCCTCACAAACTTTGAGGACTGAATGACCCCAGTAGGTACATAAAAGCCATGTGTGATAATGAATGCCTGAAATCCCAGCACTGGGGAGATCAATGTGAGTAGATCCCAGGGTCTCACTGGCAGCAGTGTAATCTAATTGATGAATCTCAGATGCCAGTGAGAGACATCTGAGGTTGACCTTTGGCCTCAACATACACACACACATGCACACACACACACACACACACACACTCACACACACACATAGAAGCCCAGGCTTCTATATATAGACAGACGGAGACACAAATTTTCAAAATCCAAGACTCTATGCTGTTGGCTATAAGCATACTCTCTTCCAGAGGCCTGAGAAACTGGAGGCTACAGTGTTATCCATCCCACAGAAAGAGTTTTGTCAGATCCAGGGCTCTGCTGGGTAAGTGGTCTAATCTCTTTGTGTATCACATTTTCCAGCTACAAAATAGGAACAGAGGAGGAACACTCACGTCCACGTTCCTTTTCATGTCCTCTGTCGCTAAGAGGATGAGAATTGTTCCAGTGATTTTGTCATCTCAAATTATTTCTTTCAGTGCCAGGTTACTTCATGAAGCTCTATGTTACTTACAGAGACACTAATGGGACTTTCAAGGGGAAACTATGAGGCTTCAGGATAGTCGTGTGGACACAACACATCAGACATCTTGCATGACACATGAAAGACCTCAGACCTAGAGAGCTTTCCTAACAACTGAATTTGACACCCTGGATTAGAGTTCAGCTTAATCCTAGGCTGGGAAGAAAACCCAAAGAATGTACATGGGTTGGATCGTGCCAATCACCAGGTCACAGCAACACTAAGGTCAGCATAGTGGGGATGTCCAGTGAGACTCATCCTGTGTGTGCTTGAGTTTGTGAGGTGGGAGGAGCATCTCATGCTTGCACCTTTATGCAGGCAGTTCTTTTCAGAGCCGCCCTGGAATCTTCTACCCACAGAAATGGAACTGGAGTGAATGTGTGCGTGGCCTCACTTTTAGAAACTAACCCACTTTCTCTGAGTTTGTACCGAAAGTAGCTTCTCTCCCAGTCTTTACTCTTTCCATGTTTGAGCAGCCCTCTAGAACAAGGACACTTCCCACAAGGCTTATGGTATCCATGCTTGTGCAGCTTGGTCAGCAAAGGCAGACTCTTACCCATTGCTGTTTCTCTAGGTCTTTGTCATCTTTGCACTGTGCTTCCTTGTGTCACTGTGACAAACACCATGACCAAAGCAACTTAGGGGAAGAGCAGGTGTGTGTGGCTCACCCTTCCAGTTCACACTCTGCCCAGGACAAGAACACAAGTAGGCACTGAGGGGGAAGCCTGAGTAAATATATCACACAGCATTACCTCTGACTCAGGAACTCACCCATAGCCAAAAAACGTAGAGTAGCAACCGGGGGAGGGTGCTGCTTTCTGGTACACAAGCTCACTCAGCTAGCTGTCTGATGCAGTTCAGGGCTACCTGCTCAGGGAATGGTGCCACCTACTGTGGGCTGAACCATCGAGCATTGGTTAATAACCAAAACAATGCCCTCAGGTGTATCTGATCTAGGCAATTCCTCAGTTGAGAATCCCTTCTCAGATGACTCTAATTTGTGTTAAATTGACAGCTAAAGTTAACTAGGACAACTCAGCTATGTTCGGTGTGGGAACGTGGAAATTCAGAAACACAAAATTTAAAAAGGAAGGCAGGTATGAAGGATGGGAGTGAGAAGGAGGGAATAAGAAATGGATCAGGAGGGAGAAAGGGATAGAGGAAGACGTGAGGGCTGAAGAGACGAGTGGAGGGAGGGAAGGGTGGAAACAGTCAACATATCAGTATTTCATTGTTCTAGCTGAAACTGGATCATTTTGTAGGCACAGCCTTCTTTTCTTACCAAACACATAGTTCTTGGTATAATTCATGATCCTGGCGGTAGCAGAACATGGAGGTCATGAAGGAGAACAGAATCTGGCTTGGCAGGTGAGGGCCGCCATGGGCATCTCTTGCTGTGTAACAGACCAAGCATCCTCCAGAACCACCCACCTAGTCTCTCTTGGCCTCTGAAGACCAGAACTACAAACTTAGTAGGGCATTCACAAGATTGCTACCCAGGAGCCTGCTAGGCTGCATTCATCTTGGGTCCTCCTGAAAATGTATATTGTTCTCAAACTCAGATTCTTTGGGATGCACAACCAAGGTCCCCCATCCTCTCTCTACCGTCTAGGAACGAGATCCTTAGGTGCCTCTTAGTCTTGCCTCATGTGCCCTCCCATGGGCCCTTACAAACTCTGAGCCCTACTCAAGCTTCAGTTGTCTCTTGCAAGAAGGACTCCAGGGCTATGTTAAGCACTGAACTGAGTAGCTTCACCCCATCCAGGGCCACGATCTTTTCTGAAAGTCAGCCAATCAGATCCTTGGTGATGTCTGCACAGTATCTTAGAGTTGTCTAGTTTAGTATCTCAGTAGCCCAGAGAATGTGTGTATCCACCAGGCAGCACAAATCTTGGTGATCACTTTCAGATTCTTCCTACCATAAGAGTGCCTTCAAAAGGCTTCAGGGGGTACCAAGCAAAGATGGCTAGGACACTTCCCTCTTCTCACACTGAATGCAGGGCTCCTAAGCCATAATACGTTTAAGACCTTTTTCTGGGAATCAGTTCCCAGCTCCAAAGGATCCTTCATCCAGGTGCAAACCTTTTCCAGGTGCAGACAAGCTGTCTTGGGCAGGTGGGGTGGGAAGGGATGAGCTAGGGGAACAGATCCTCACACGTGGATCACCCAGGCTGAGGAAGCATGGCAGACAACGGGGGGCCAGCAAGAAAGAGATGAAAGGAAGGGGACATCTCTAAGGACAGGAAAGCCCAGATCAGTATGAAGGGAAAGAGTAGGAGAGGACAAGAGATTGCAGCCACAGCCTGAGGGGCAGGGCGCAGGGGCTACCTCTAAGCCATGGTTTACCATTGCATTCTGACGGTAGACATGAGGCACACCTACTTCCAGCAAATCCGTTGACCAGTGAGCAGGTGGCCCAGTGTCGTGGCTTCAACACTCGGTCCCCAACTAGTGGCATCCTCTTGGAAATTTGTGGAAACTTAGGAATAGCAGACAGGGGCACAAGCAGGGCTTGAGAACTACGAACTGGATCAGTCCCAACAGGGTGCACTGAAGTAGAAACCACCACACAGACCCAGTCACTTCAGCTGCCATGGTTTCACGGCATGACAGACTGTAATCTCCAAACTGTAAGACAGAGTAAACCCTGCCTCCCCCAAGTTGCTTTTGTCAGGTATTCTGTTACAGAAATGAAAACCAGTAGCCCCCTAGCTTGAGCACAGTGCTCCTGAAGACTTGGACTCCCAGTCTCAACCTAGTGCCTGGCCCCAAACCTGAGCCCTGAGAGTGAGACCGGGAAGACATTCTGACAGCATAGGGTGAGTGGGAGCAGTCACAGTCTGGAAGTCTGAGTTCTGGTAAAGTTGGGGGTTTACTTTGGATGTGTAAAAGTCATGAGTTTCTCTGGGTGGAGGGCAACTTGGAGCGGCAATGAAACCTCTTCAGAGGGCTACAGTGGGACACCACAGGTTAGAGGTGAGAACAACGGCCAACACGACAGCAGAGCTAGTGGTGAGGAAGGACATGAGCAGCTGAGGAGAGGCAGGTGGTAAGGAGCTGAGGGTGGGGCTCAGCCACAGGCAGCCTAGATCTGTCTGCTGCCTGTGGACTTGAAGGCAGCAGCGAGGTGGACCTCTGCTCACAGCATCAGAAGACCTTGCTGCGGCTACAGAATCATCCTTAAGTAAGACAGGTGTGGGGAACCTTAATCTCTGAGTATATATGCACATACCAGGGCCTTGTGACCAGAAAATAGGAGTTCCAAGGTCCCTTGGTGCAGGGAGGCAGTTTTCAAAGTCTGAAGGTCCTTCAAGAGCAAGACTGCTTTCATTGTTTTCAATCTTCAGTGAAATTTCTTCTTAAGATTTCTGGGCCTGTCTCTGAGGTGAGCCTTCCACACCTGCACCCCACCTACAAGAAACTCAAGTTTGTCTCTTGGAGCTGGGCTTGTCTACGGCTACTACTTCCTGGAAGAAACCAGAGGGAGAGATTGGATCCGCCTAGTGTCACCATGGGGACAGTAAATCCACTCTCTACTGTCTGTGTGTCACCGCTTCCATTGCCCTCTGTGCACAGGGATCAGTCAACTCAACATTTCTAGAACAGCCCCCTTCCCTGACACTCCTGTTACCCAGAAACTGATACTAGACTGTCCTGTGTGTCCTGAGCACTGGTAGGCTCATCTGTCCTCCCAAAGCACCATTCTGACCACACCATTGGAGACTGGAGAGAAAAGCCTTTCTGTGCACACAGATATGACTACCCTAGACAGCGAACCCAGACAGCATCTTAGAGGAACAAGCCTGGGGATGTCTCCCTGAATTCTTATACCCGCATGCACTAGACGGGAAGCTCTCCACCCTCTCAGATGCTTCCGAGCCATGGTGCTTGGTACCCCCCTACCCCCAGGGAAGCTTTGTCCTTTGTGAGAAATTCAGTCATGAGATCCAGGAGCGCTCTGCATGACCTTCTCCCTGTTTGTCATAGGCCCGCTTTCATCTCCAGGCACAAGCCAGGTTCAGCTGCCCATGACTTGCAGATCCCCACAGCCTGGGCATACCCCTCCTCTCAGAGTTCAGACTCTGAAGCCTTCACCTCCAATATTGGGGGGTTTGGGGGGAATGACTGGACTCAGATGGGGTCATAAGGGCAAGTCCTCACGGAGGGACCCGCAACCGTATAAGAAAAGACGTTTCCCATGAATGCACCAAGGACATGTGAAGACACAGGGAGAAGGTGGCTTCTTTACCCTTGGACTTCCCAGCCTCTGGGACCCTGGGAAACAGTTTCCTCTTTGGTCCTCATGGAGAGTCCATGGTTTGTGTAGCACAAACACACAGAGACTCATGCCAAAGATGATGGCATCCTCTACAGCCTTTCTCTGCAGCAGGAACACACTTCCCACTCCCGGCTGTCCAGCTCTGGGCTGGCTCCAGATCTCCACAGCTCCCTCATATTCCTCATGTAGAAATTACACCTCTTCCATAGACTCCATTTCCTACCCAGTGTTCCCTCCAACCCACAGCTCCTGAGGACAGACAGCATCTCATCGAAAGTAGATGACAGAGCCAGCTTCAGCTCTCGCCTCAGAGAAGGGGCTCAGTACACACCTACTGAGCCCCCAAAGGAAACTGGCAATAGTTGCCTCACTTCCATCCCCCCATGCCCATTCCTGCTCACTGCGCTTTTTGCAATAAGAAGTGGGGTACCAGCAGACCAAAGAGTTGTTCTGCTCCCACAATGGGTTTTTCAAAGAACACCAGACCTCTTCAGACCCAAGCTCGGGAGAGTTCTGCTGCTTTTAAACACTCCCTGACCCAACCCAGCTATCTTCTAATGCAACCACAAGCCCCAACACACACATACTGAAGGAGAGAGACACACAAGCAAAAAATGAACACATCATACCTGGAGGCGAAAGAAACGGAAAGATGGACATACATGCACGGACATGGGAGCTCGTGCGGGCGCGCGCGCACACACACACACACACACACACACACACACACACGGCACGAGCACATGTACATTCACATAATCATACACACTTCACTGTGAGGCAGACATTGAGGTTTTCCCAATATCTGGACATCTGCTTCAAGCTCTGCCATGGCTATTTATAACTAACACATCAGACCACCCCAGGCTTTCTCAGGGGGAAGGAAAATGTTATGTAGGGCAATAGGCCTCCTCTTGTATCTGGCACTGACCTCAGGTGAACCCAAGCAGGATGCAGCCCAGCTTCAGCTCACACGTGGCTGAGTCCACAACAGCCCACATTTGTCACAGCTGACTCCTTGGCAAGGTGCCCACTCAGCTGGTGCTTCAGTACCAGGAAGCCATGAGGAAGAGTGTGGAACCACACAGATGATTACCAGGAAGCCACTGGATGCTTTCTGAAGTTCAACAACCCAACCCAACTCTGTTCCGAAGACATCACATTTCCCTCTCCAGTTCCTCAGGTCCAGCAATGGCTGGCACCCTGACTGATGCTCCACAGAGCTGCCTCAAACCTGTCATGCCCAATAGATGGGATGCAAGCTGAGGGCATAGCCAGCACCTTGTTCCTACATACTTACTTCCAGCCCTCCATACTCACTCAGCTCATTTTCTTGGCTGCACATAATCCAGTAGGGTATTTTATTGACTTATACAGCATTCTTTTGTCTTTCTCGGTTGTTCCAAATCATAATAAAGGGGTACATGCAGGCCTAAGAAATGATCAGTGCACAGACCCTGCCTTCAGGAGGCTCACAGTCTATCAACATACACTGAGGTGTGGCCCTGCCAGGTGGAATGAGAACTGGGTGCATGGAGAACATGGCAGAAGATAGCTTCTTCATCTCCAGAGTGTAGAGCTGACCCTCCCTGCAGCCATTTCTGCCTTCTTTCCCATCCTGCTCCTCTCTCTCTCCACCACTTGCATGCCCCCTTCCTTCTCTCTGCAATTCAGTGATGGACAGAGTTTATTAGAACCCTGGGTGTCCTGACAGAATCTCAAATGAGCAAATGCAAACACCGGAAAAACAATCAGGCTTCCTGGTGTCTACTGCCAGGCCTGCTGCTGAGGATGTCTGTCACCTGAGTCCTCCCTGGCTTCTCCCCACACTGCACTGACTTAGGGTCAGGGGTCACATGGCCAGCTATAGCAATGTCTACCTTCAATTCCTCTAACTTCTTGCCTGGCTCAAAACACTTCTAAATAAATCATTGTGAGCCCTAGCAGCTATTTGCTTGGAATTTCAAATCACAGTTTAAGGGAAAGGGCTTGGAAATGAGCATATTTATAAGCAATGCTTATTAGCTTGGCTCTTCTCTGGAGAAGGTAATTCTTTTATTTAAAAAAAAGCCATAAACGAAGCAATAATCACACAGGGATATGATATTATAACTCCACACCAAGAATAATTCAATTATCCTCAAGGGCTAGTTATTCTGAAGGTGGCATTTTGACGGGTGCGTATTTTCCCTGGGAACTCCAGTGCTCAATGCCAAACACTGTTTTTACAGTGCCCGCTGACAGCACATTGAACAGGTTTCCTCAAAAGAGCCTCAATCCCCGAGGAAACCCTTCAGCCATAGCTTCTCCAGGGTGTACTTTCAGTATCCAGTCCCTGTAGCTTTCCTTGAAGACACTCATAGTCCGTGGCCTTTGCTTTTTTTCTATTCTTCTCCCGGCTGTGTTTTATCTTTTCAACACATCCAACAAATTAAGTATATGAACTCCTGGCATGCATGCAGGAAATAGGCAGACAGCATACACCCGCTTTGGTTTGTAATAGGACCCTAGCATTCTATCAAATTCATGGAGACAAGTGTCTGAATCTCACAGTCCCAGGAAGTGCGGGGCTCCCAGGCAAAGCAGGGAGACTTTAGTCTCACAGGATGCCAACTACTGAGTAGACTAGGAGTGGGCGGAACCCCAAGGAATCTTCTGAAAGAAAGAGCAAGTTCAGCCTATACATTTTTATCTTAGTGACCTGCAGCCTGACCAGTATTTAATACCCCATCATTCATTCATGCTGTGTTGCTGAGCAGAAAAAAAAACAAAAAACAAACAAACAAACAAAAGCAAAAAAAACCCAACCCAGTTCTTTCCCCTGTTCTTGGGAAACAAAGGCTCCTTGGGATTTTATAGGGAGCTCTGTATTTCTCCACCAAAGCTGTGTGGGTATCAGAGGCCCTGGTGCCTCGAACAGCAAACAATTAGGTAAGAGTGACAGACATTTTTCTCAAGCAGGTGGCTCCTCATGAATCACTGATGGGCATATTTTACAGTAGAGACTGAAGATTTGAGCAGCTGTGGGGGACAAAGGTCACTCTGGCCTGGAGTAGACTTATCAGGAAAGCGATCTAAGAAAACTAAGGGTCAATGGGTGAAGGCTCCTGTATCAGGATTGTTTCATTATATTCAAGTCATTTCTCAAATCAAACTTTGGTGTATTTATTTGGTATGTTTATCTGCAGTTCATTTGCAAAACATAAAACCTGCGAGCATAGTCCATGGACCAGCCAGATGCCAAAGCTTTGGTAAAACCATTGGACATTAACTCCAGGGCTAAGCACTTTGAAACAAGACTAAGGAGGGTGAAAATGTTAGTCTTCTCTGACTGGGGCCTCCCCATAGCGAGTAGACAGCAAGCCATGGCGTGCACTTGTGGGAGAGACAAGCTATGTGCACTTGTGCTCTATAGCAGCTAAGATGGCTGCCCCCAGCTTACCCCTATGCTTCTGCTCCGACACACGGGAACTGGTGGATGAAGTTACCTCGAGCTGTGATGGCTTGAAGGTGAAATGTCTCCATGAACTCCTTGCATTTTAACACGTGTCAGTGCTGCCTGGGAAGGTTGTGCAATCCCTGGGAAGGAGGTCCTAGTTGGTAGAAGAAGGCCACCATGAGTAAGCCTTGAACGCTTGGCCCAGCTCTGCTTCAGGTCCAACTCTCTCTGCATTCTATATACCAAGATGCGAACAAGCCACATGCCGCAAGCTCAGCCACTCCAGCCATGGGTCTCCCTTGATAAAAAGTTATGAGCCCAAGTAAACATCTCTCCCCATGGTTGCCTCTGTTAGGATTTTGTCGTGGCCATGAGAGAAGCTGTAGACATGGAGGGCCGCCTTTGTGCTATATGTATCTGGAACTACATGTGTGTAATTGTGTATACTTAAGTGTGTATGTGTTTGTTCATTGCTATTAACCCACCCTATCCACCAACAGATCAATCCACCAACTTACCTATCACTCAATGGACACTTGGTATCTATGCATAAATCTATCTATCTATCTATCTATCTATAATGTATAATTTGCTTAGGTAAAACCGGGATGTCTAGACACTAATACCACAGGATTATTATAATTATTACAATGTGCTTCTTTGTGCTTTATTTTCCCAGTCTCCTAGGATAAATGGTTTTCCTTATATTCTAATACCAAAGTGGACATAGCTATGGTGGTATATGCCTGTATTCCCAGTACAAGGAGGCTGGGGCAAGAGGGCCACAAGATTGAAGCCAGCCTGGGCTATTTAATGGGTTTCTGATCTATATAAAGAGACATTGCTTCCAAAAATTCATATAACTGTAAGTTTGATAAAAGGAGTGGCTAGTTCTCAAGAACACTAAAATCCAAGTCACTGGGAGTGGTTCCTCGGGTGGTGATGCCTGAGCTGTGTTAACTAGGGGATTCGGACAAAAGATTTCATCTTGAAACCTCAGCTTGCTCGTGTATAAAAATGGACATAATAGGGGATATATCTCACAGCGTCTGGGTGAGGTTGTCTTGAGCTCCTTTATGTGACCCATATCCTGGCTGAAGTCAGTACCAGTATGTGGCCAGCAAACCTGCCCAGGACCTGCCTGACTCGTGTTCCACCACCTACTTCTTGGGGTTCTTAACAATGCTTCAACAAGCATCTCTGTGTTTTTATTTTGCACTGAGCCCTACAAATTACACAGCCAAATCTGAGCCCGGCAAATGTTAGCTGATGTCTTCTACTATAGACTCTACATTATTTCAAAGCTCAATATGTAGTCGAACTTACTAAATACCTTGTAACAGATGAGTTGCCAACAACACTACAGGAACACTGGTTGATTTAGTAATCGAAAAATAATAATAAACTACGGGCTGAGAGGCCCCTGCAAGCAATATGGGGTGGAGGCTGAGAGATGTTCAGGAAGCAGTGGACAGTGTGCACCTACCTGCTGGTGGTCAATGGGAAATGATTCGTTTTCTGGTGATAGTTTGTATTGAGCAGGGCATCAGTAGGATCTAGATTGGACAAGGGCAGCTGGGCAGGGAGGCCAGCGGCAAAGCCCTGACCAGGATGAGCTGAACACAGCAAAAAGGGGGAAGGACGGACGGGGGAAGAATGGGCACCTTTACTGGGAAGATGGCCGTCCACAAGAGCAGATATGCAGACTGGAGCACTGGGGCTAAGATTCTATTTTAGGATAGGAGACAAATGGGGGTATGAGGTACAAGGTGGATGGCAGGTGGGTGGATGGCAGGTGGGTGGATGGCAGGTGGG
>JADRCH010000144.1:1285493-1342883 GCA_019843965.1 Rhynchomys soricoides | reverse complement strand
GGTGGATGGCAGGTGGGTGGATGGCAGGTGGGTGGATGGCAGGTGGGTGGATGGCAGGTGAGACCTCCTCCCAGTGAGTCAGCTTTCTCCAAGGAGGAAGCTGATGTTTGGCTAAGAGACAGGACAGACAGACCCTGGAGTTTGAGGAGAGGGGTCCAACAGTGAGAAGGGAGCACTGGTGGCTTGTCTGTCCCCTACCTGAGAACTCTTTCTTTTATTTGTTTATTTTTAGCATCACTCTGTGTGTGTGTGTGTGTGTGTGTGAGTGTGTGTGTGTGTTACCATGCCATGACGCACATGTGGAGATCAGAGGGGTGTCAGCCCTTCCCTTCCACTTCCGTTCAGACCTGGTCTCTTGTGGCTCTCTACTGTGTATACAAGGCTCACTGGCCCACAGGGATTCTCCTGACTTTGTCTCTCATCTCACTATAGAAGCCCCGAGATTACAGATAAACACTGCGTCTGACTTTATGTGGGTTCCAGACTCAGATCATCTTAACTTGCAGGGAAAATTCTTTACCCAGTAGGTCATCTCTCTGGTCCCTAACGTGGGTTGTTAATGAAAGTGTTTGGACACGTGGACATTCATAGCTCAGATAACTGACATCAAGCTCTGGGCTAATAGGTGTGCTGTTCGTGACACTCACTTCTTGCGGGTGGTTGATCCACTGAGTAGGATGGTTGGAAAGATCTGGTCAGAATGTGGTCCAGCAGCCACATCTGTCTGCCAGGCTTTATCCAGGCATCCTCAGGGACAGATTTTTAGAAAAGTCATTAACATAATTTAGCCTTGATTTACCCAACTGTATTTAAGATTCCCTGTGATGGTTCCCTGGAATGATTCACATGAAGGACTTGCCACAAGCTAAGCCAGGAATAAGTAAATGGCCACCACAGTCATTAGCTAATACAATATTACCGTGTGATTAAAAAAAAAACCATGATTGCTGTGTGAACAGTTGTATCTTCCTTTCTTCTGGATGCTCTGTTGGGTGGGCAGATGACAGGCATCTCTTTCCTGTGTGCCACGATTCCCAGCCCTTGAGACAAGGATGATGCGGATGAACTCAGAATGGAATCATTCCTGTGTTCCGAGGTCTCTCCCTGAGCCTGGTAGAAGCAGGTAGACTCTTCCAAGGGCTCACAGAGATGGTTAAGTTAAAAGAACCAACCTCGTGTAAACTAAATGCACTGAACACCAGGATATGAGGTACAGAGCCAACCTGGGAAACATCTCCTTGGAGGGAACACGATAGAGGAAACAAAACTGATCAGAAGCCTGGCCTGGGAGCCTGGAACCTGAGGTTCGGCAGCCCACTTGGTGAGTGAGTGAGTGAGTGTTACCAAGCCCCTATAATCAATACCATATCCACACTATAGGCTGTGATTCCTGAGGAGGCCGAAACCTTCTAACTGGTAGCCAATATGCCCCGTCACCTAAGTACGAAGGTACATGTAGCTACAGAATGTGCCCCACCCCAGGTCCAGGCCTCAGGTGGCCAATCCTCATAAGTCCCAGGTTTTCTGTAGTGTTTGTCTTCAGCATCATGGATTCAGGGTTAGACCTTCAGTCTAGGATGGGCTATTCCACCCTGGAAGACTCTCTCTCTCTCTCTCTCTCTCTCTCTCTCTCTCTCTCTTTCAATGATCCTTACAGATAATATTCCACATCATAGTCGATGAATCTATCTTACCAACTTAGTTCTCAAGGAACTCTGCACAACTCTCTGTTCTACATGAACCAATGCATGTGGGCTTAGCACCATCCGTGCCCCAGACAACTTAATTTTGGCAATGTTTCTGCGTTTGCTTATTTAGTGATTGGCTTCCTCCCGAAATAAGAGGAGAGCTAAACTGTATTTCCATGGTTAACTTGCCGTGTAGCCATCTATGCACGAAATTTAAGAAAAGTGAAATCCATATGTTTCAAGCTTATTTGTTATTTTAAAGCCATCAAAACATTTTAACAGCTGCTTAATGCCCAAGAATCATTTTGATGTTTCTTAATAGTCTTCCAAAAAGCTTTGCCTTAAAAAAAAATTAACAAAACAAGAGAAGAAACAGGTGGCTGTGCTTTATGAATGAGAAAGACAGAAAACACCCAGCCTCTGTTGCACTGGGCACATTTCACAACACAATCTCACCTTTCTGTCACCAGCCAGCAGGATACCCATCCATCTACAAAGCCACACTGGCCCTGGGATAGCTTCCTCCAGATCTGAGAAGAAGCCTTGAGTCACATAAGAAGTGTACTCACAAACATGGGTTCAGTTGTTATTCTGGGGACATCTCAGAGTCCAGGCGAGAATGTCCCAACTCTTGTCCCCCTCCAAGTGTGCAGTTGACCTCTGCTCCTTGTCTGCCCTCCTCTGGACATTCTGCCAGGTGGACAGGTAAGAGGTGTCCAGGGTCCACATCTGCCCTTATGTCATATCATGATTGTGAGTCACAGAGAGCACCCAGTCCAGACTCAAGATGGACTTATACGTTAGTCTATAGAGACATCAAAGCAGGATGTCCCCAGTTTAGGGAGAAGAATACAACATACACCCTGTGGTGACGAGGTCCATGTTGTTCTCGGCTACCTTCCTGTCTCAGTCTTAGAAGTAGGCCACCACCACCACCACCACCACCACAACAACAACAACAATACTGTCTGGCTGTGATCATTCTTATTTACTGAAGACTGTCCCAACCAAGTTCTCACTATGCTAGAGCATGGGATAGTCAGTGAGATTCTCAACATCAAAACAGGACATGAAAAAACTAACCTGGGGAGTCATAGGTGATGGCGCATCTCTCGAGATTTGAATTTATAATGGAGTCAGTGCTGCAGATGAGGAATTCCCCAGCTCAGGCCGCTGAGGCTCGTGAGAGTGGCAGGGCAAGTTCAGGACCAGAGACAGCGCCCACCCGGCCGATGAAAGAACAGGAAGAGGTTGGAGGCACAAAGTCGACATCAAATTATCCTTTGCTGTAAGAGGGCACCACTGAAAAAGTCATGGCAGACTTTGCACACTTCAAAAATAGGAATGCCTGATTATAAAAAGAATTGATTTGTTACGTTGCCTTGTGTCTGGATTCTCTCGAATGATTTTAAACTACTTCAAACGTCTTTTCAGGAGCTGTTTTTATCCACACAAAAGCGACTTCCTAAATTGTTTCAAATACGTTTCCGCTGTTCTGTATGGAGTTCCTCAATTTATTCCAGCAGAGGTCTGAAAGCAAATCGGAGGGATGTGTTTTCTGCCTTACAGTCTGGGTTTGGGGGAGCCCAAGAGACAGCCCTAGGGATGGTTTGGATGGGTTTGGGTTCCTGCCAGTGAGGTACCAGGGCCTCAGCCAAAGAGATAAACACTGGGCTTCAAGTGAAACAGATGTTTAACAGGTCTGATCCGCTTCTCAGATCTTTGCTCAATGGCAGCTATTGCTGGTATTATTGCCTTCATATCTGCACTTCTATCCGGTCAGTGTTGCAAAGCCATACACCCACCTGTTGTCAGGAGGCTATGGGAAGCCCTCCCTGGGCCACAGTTGCAGGAGCAAGAAGTTCCTGCCATGACACCTAGGAGAGCTGAGGTCTTCCTTGTAATTCGACCTCTGCAGGATCTGGAGGAAACACCAGTTCAGTTTGCATCCTCCTGTGCTAACCCTCCTACTGTCCCCAGAAAGCTGCCTTCCATGATCCAGGCAGTCTCTCCCTTAATCTGCCACTAGCAAAGCTAAGGGGCCTCAGCCCTCCAGTCAGCCACAGTGCCACTAGGAAGGGGTGAGTAGGCTTCTAGAGTCCACCCCTTTCAGGAACTAAAAATGGACAGACTTTGCTACCTAGCTCAGAAGCATGAGTGACACATAGATCTGAAGCAAACGTCAGGATAAAGTTGCCATGTTGCCCCACAGTGGGGGAAGACCCAGAGTGGAGTTGGGCCCTCTCTCTTTCCTTCACCGCCCTCCAGGCCACCAGCCACCTGTAGCCCGTTTATAAATTCATCCAGTCTCTGTCAGAGATTGAAATGGGCAGATGAAATGAACCCACACTGCACATATGTGAGGGCCTGAGGCCAGTCTCCCTGTCCACACTCAGCTCTGCTTGATATGAGAACTATAGAAGCTGACAACTGAGAAATGGTTCTACTCTGAAAAGTCGAGTTTTTCATTTCCGGGTTATGTAGACACTTCCCAGATCAGCTCTGCAAATTCATATGTGAGATGGTGCCTAACAGACAGCAGGTATTCAAAATGGTCATCATTAAATTTTAGAAAAGCCAATAAGATGGCTCACTGGGTAAAAATGCTTGCTGCTAGACCCGATGACCTGAGTTCAATCTCCAGATACCACAGCTGGAAAGAGAAAACAGACTCCTGAAAGTTGTCCTTTGACCTCCACACGTGTGCCACAGCATGTACACACACATGCATACCCACATATACACATACCTACATAAATATGTGCACACACATACACACATGCACATACACGCATGTGCACACACATATACAAACATGTGCACATACACATGTACACACATATGTGTACACATGTACATAGATACCCACACATGCACACACAATAATTGATTAGATTAAAATTTTAAAGCAATAAAACTTAGGAATGGAGTGGTCTGTATATGGAATGTGTCTTGGACACCTATAACCATAGAAAGGTGGTCTTAGTGCCAATGACATCTCCTCACAGGCAGGGGTGCCTGTTTCTCTATATCCCCAGGGCCAATACTAACTCCCTAGCCCTCCAACTGGCTGCTACACAGATGCCCCAGTCACAAGAAAGAGCTCACTGCCAAGATTCAGGGCTTGAGATTCACAAACTCTTATTGTTCCTCTAAGGACCACTGTGTGTTTCTCGCCCAGTGCACAACAGGCACCCCACCATCATTCCCCGCCTTCATTTTGTTCTTCTAATCCATGAGTGAGACACTAGCCGAACAGCTTGATCCCTGTGCTGTAAAACCATCGCCCACACAAATAGCTTCCATGAATGTTGTGTTCCAAAGAACACATTTGCCTTGTTTTATACCTGCCAGCCCCACTGCACCCTGACTCTGCCCTACCCAGCATAGGAGCCCATCGTAAATCAGCCCAGAATATTACTCTGCATTTGAGCCCTGTGAGATTGCACAGTGACTGGTCCAGGGCTGGTACATTTCCAGGTCTTTGAAGCTAGTCATTCGTATATCTTAATGAACTTATGCTCAGCTCCTCTTTCCTTGTAGACATGTGGACCTGGGGTAGGGGGGAGGGGGACTTTCAGGTCCTGATGCTTTCCCCCACATTCCCAGAAGTTAGCCTTCTGCTCTTTGTCTGAGCTCAGCTTTAAGTCTGGAAACATCTCTGAGCAGCAATCTACAGACAGCAAAGGAACTGATATGTTATCTTAGCTATAAACAAAATATATGGTACGCTTGTCAAAAAATGAGTGTGTGTGCATGTGTGCATGGGAGCATGTGTGTGTGTGTGCACATGTGTGTGCATTCCAGTAGAGACATAGGTTTACATCAGGTGTCTTTCTCAATCACTCTCTACCTTGTAGTTTGAATGTGCAGCTCGCTGATTCCACTAGGCTGGCTAGCCAGTGAGCTCCAGGGCTCTGTCTGTCTCCATCCTCCAAGTCCTAGGTCACAGTTGTACATCTCTGCTCACAGCTTGTGTATGAGGGCTGGGAATCCTAACTTGAGACCCTCCCCCTGTTCAACAAACACTCTACTGACTGAGCCAGTATTTTTCAGTCCAGATACATAGAGGATTTAATTCTATAGTATTTTCCTTTTGTAAAACTAAGAAGTTGTATTTTTGGATAATAAGGTAAATATCTACGGTCACTGATCTCTTACAGTTCACCTTGGGGTTCCCGGTCACTCTCTCTCCTCACAGGTGGAAAACTTAAGGAAATGGTAGCTTCCTCCCCCACGCCTTTGCCCTTGACAGCTGGCAAAGCCATCCTCACCTCAACAAGGGTCGGAAGACAAGAGACACAGGGGAAAGGGACCGCCAGTGAGCAGGAAGTCTGGGCTGAAGTCTGGTTCTCCCAAAAGCCCTGCAATTCCTATTCCTGCCCCAAGGTCTGCATTTATACAAAATAACTAGCAATTTCTGCCACCATGGCTGGCACTTCCTTCTCAGCCATCCCCAGTAGGAAGACTAAGTCACGATGATGTGAGCGCACACCCAGCTCTTTGGAGACAGTTGACACATAAATCTAAAATAAGAGGTACTGTTAATATCTTAGAGTCGGTGACCTTGGATGACCCTCCCCTGGCAGCTCTGGCCTCCCCCTTCTGCTCATCAGCTCCTTGGTAGCTTGATTGTTGTGGCGTATTTACCATCCAGCCTTCTGTTATTTTTATCATATGGTTTTCTGCCATCTGCTCTGTGCTTCTACAGATGACATTGCTCTTTGCAAGGTAAGGTCTGTTTGCCACCCAAGCTTTATTCTCTCCTTTACATGCCGTCCACATCAGGTGTGGTTTCTGGAAGCAGGTGGGATACAAATTACTAATGTGCAAACAAATGTTTACATAAAGGTGAAACAGAAAATAGAGTTAATTCCTCAAAAAAAAAAAAAACAAAAAACCAACTCTAAATGCCTCTTAACATAATCTTAGAAGATATGATTAATGATCTGTAGCTTTGACCTGAACAGAGGCGATGAGTAACAGTCCATAAAGTGCTTGCTGTGTCAGTGTGAGAACCTGAGTTCCATACCCAGAACTCACATAAAAATGTCGGCAGGGCATGGCAGCTAGCTGTCAAAATACAAGTGGGTCCTGGGGCTGCTGGTCAAACAGCTTAGACTGATCAGTGAGCGTCACACCAGTGAGAAAGAGGACAGCATGCATTCACACCCACACTCACCTCCCAAAATAAACAATAAACCTCGTTGTGATCCCTACTACCAGGTTGGCTGTATGGATCAACCTGGAGGCAGGATGCTAGGTATTGCTTATTGGGTGTGTTTGCCATCCTCACCTCTGAAGTCAGTATTGCCAGGGATCTTCCTCTTTATGTGTATACATCAAACACACTTCAGGGGTTGTTAAAAATGATTTTCTAAAAACTAAAAACGAACCAAAAATCACAATTCTCATGTGAATGAAAGATGAATGTGCCAAAGATTTTATTTAACTCATTGATTAAACAACAAAGAAAATCATGCAGATGTCACAGAGGGTTCAACAAGAAGCTGAAGACAGATGTGTGTGTGGACTGGGAGAAAGATGAATGACCATTTCCATGTGGAGGGAGATCGTTTGGAGATTGACCTGGCAGAGTTTATTTGCAGGTCTCCACACTGTGATCATTTTGCATTGCTAATTAGACTAATTATAATTATGCTACTACCAGGCCACTACAATTCGCAGATTACAGAAAGAGCTCAGTAACAGTTAACAGCAAGAATCAGGAAACCTAGGAGGTCGTTCTGTAAACAGTGCACTGCTTTCGCTGAAGACACCAGCGATCTTCACGGCTTGTTCTACTTCCACACGAGAGAGTGTGGCCTCCTATTCTCCGTCTTGCTTCTGTGGGATTAAACGGACCCACTCACTCCTCTCTGCTGAGTGTCTGATCCCCTCTTCTCTTGCTCACTCCTCTCTGCTGAGTGTCTGACCCCCTCTTCTCTTGCCTACCCTTCTTCGCAGCTGACGGGGCTCAATGTTCAGTTACTGCATCTGACCTCGGTATCCAGCTAAAGCCAAGAGTTCTACTTGGGTCAAAGCTGCATAAAGACACAGGAAAGTCAGCTTTCTGGTACACTGAAATGGGGTCTGGGACTCTGGGTACTGTTTCCTCTTTCTATCTGTCTGTAGAAACTTGACTGTCCTCAGTTTGTCAAATATAATTTACTGTTAAATTCTCCATAGGTACAGCCATTAGAGTTCAGTCAAAGAAACAAAGCTAGCTGGCCATCCAGAGTCCCGGGGCCCATACACAGCTGCCTCCCATCCTACCATCCCTGAGCATCACACCTGGATTTTCACTTGGATTCTGGGGTTCCAAATTCGGGTCCTCATGCTTGTGAGTCAGGTGACTGATGATGTACCCATCCCCCTGGCCCATGAGGTTCATCTTAACTGTCAACATGATAGGCTCTACATCAGAATGGAGATAATTGTCTCTAGGCACATCTCTGAGAGTGTTTCCCGAAGCGTTCCCTGAGGTGTAAAAACACATCCTAAATGGGTTCAGAATTGTGTTGTGGGTTGGGACCCAGAACTGACTGAAAGGGAGAGGAGATGTGAACACCGGCATTCCTCTCAACCGCACACTTGGAGTGACCAACTGCCTTGCCCCCCACCCCCGAGACATCCTCATTCCCCCACCCCTGCCACTGTGACTCCCTGCCATGACAGACTGGTCCTCAAGCTGTGAGCCAAAATAAACTTTTTCCTCCCTAAGGTTTGTTACAGCAATGGGGAAAAAGTAATGAATACAGCCACTGTTCTAAGAAGAAAGAGGATTCAAGAGTCGGATGTTACCTTCCTCTCTGTCTCTGTCAGAACTCAGCTGTGGATTAAAGCACGTTTATATGAAAACCTTCTGCCATGGCTCGGAACAGTCCTCTTACACCTCTGCACGCTGCTGTTTGATGGATCCTCCACCCGGCCGCTGGATCTAGCATTCCACCTCCACCCTGACAATAGGACAGAAGCTCACCATTCCACCCAAAGCTTCCCAAAACACAAACCTCTGCACTGTCGGAGGACAATACGAGGCAGTGAGGCTTTTGAAAGATCAATGTGTCTCATAGGCAATTTGAGCAGCGCACACAAGTTTCAGCTAAGTGTTATTTCAGAGCTAGAGCCTTTGTGTCATAAACCCATTAGCGTTTAATTCCGGCTAATTATGCATTTTGCCACGGGTCGCAAAGAACTTGTAGGAATCCATTTTAATAATATTTAATAACATTATTTCCTTATGCACAAAAACCAATTTTAGATGTCAACACTGAGATCATAGCAAAATTTGGTCCGAAGCATCAAAAGCACTAATATCTAGTGCCAAGTGTACTTCTAGAAGAATAGATTCCTGAGAGCTCAGTAATAAAATAGACACGGCTCTTCCCACACCTCCCCTGCCCCCAACTACTCAAAAACATATTTGCAAGGTGCCTAAGCTGGTACTTGTGATGAACTCACTCGTCAGGGTTGGGAGATCAGAGACAAGCCTGTGACAGGACAGGCATTGCTCTCCCGTCCAGTCATAGGAGGTTGTGGTCTCAGCGCCTTCAGAGGCAATATATATATATATCCCTGACACACATATTAATAGGTCAGGAGTCACACATCTAAAATATTAATATGTCTGAAATAAAGCCTAACTTTTAAAGCCAGGAGAAAAGCACAGAGCGTGCTCTGCCCAGCTCCTCCTCCTCCTCAGCCTCGGTTTCTCTCAAGGGTCTCACTCTTTATGAACATCTTCCTCCATCCAGCTTCTCATGCTCCTCAGGTCAGAATCTTCCCGGCTCTTCCATTCCACCTCTGGGAAAAGCCTCAGGACTGTGCTCTCCTGTGTTGTTCTCACTCCCTGTTCATTAACCCAACTCTGAGTTCTGAGGGGGCCCACAAAGGAATCACTTGGTGTCCTACTCCGGTCAGCATGTCAACTGCTGCCTTCCAATGAGGGCCCAAGGCTTGTCTAGGAACAGCTTAGCAGCTTCTACCTGGAAGGCGTAATAATTCTCTTTACAAGACTGCTCAAATGCACTGAGCAGTGCAACCCACCAGAAGGTAGGTGCAGCACACTCAGAAGAAAGAACATGGTTGCTCCTCCATCCCTGACCATCTACATGGAAGCCGCCCAGGGATGAGCCAGTGCCATGGATGCAGTTTCCGGGCTTCCCCCAATGTTCTAGGTGAAATTAGGATCATAATTGTTTCCAAGGTTTGAGCTTCTTAATACAGCTTTCTACAGACAGTTAAAGTAGAGTTTTTGGTGTTCACAAATAGGACTGAAAGGGTGTGTGTGTGTGTGTGTGTGTGTGTGTGTGCGCGCGCGCGCAGTGTCTGTATACTGATCACAGTTAGAAACCAGAAAATGTACATTAGAAGAGTCCCCTGACCAAAGATACATACAAACTATTTAGTGTAAATAGTGACTCCCTGTAATTCTGAATATTTAAGATCAACTTGGACTTGAAATTCACATGCATCTGGAGGTGGAAGGGGGCAAGTACTGCATGCTACAGTCTCTTCATCCTGTTTTCTGCAGTTTTAATGAAAGCTAGGAAATATCACATAGAAAGTTCTAGAAATAATCCATGTTTTAAATAACCTTTATTACAGTATATTAGTATAATTGCTCTATTTTATTATTGGTTATGGTTATTGTGTTATGTCTAATTCATAAACCTTCTATAGGGTGTGAAATACATGATACACACAGAACTGAAAACTATCAGGCAACTGTGGGGGTCTTGGAATGTCATCCACCTGAATGCAAAGGAGTGAGGCTTATTGAAAAAAAAATTGAAAGATAGTCTCTTTCTGTAGACTCACAGGAAGAAGTCCAGCCATTGGCCACTTGGCACCTTACGTAAGATCAGTACCCCTGCTACGAAGGTAGCATCCACTTTGCATGAGTGCATCCAGCAGCAAGGCCAGGCTCCTATGCATGGTAGGATGGGGTTATGAAGGCATGCAGGAGCCTCACCCATGTCTGGAGATATACAGTGACTTGCAGCCCTGTCCCTGCATGGTCTTCTCCATCATCCAGGCACCAAGTCACCCAGGAGTACAGCATAAGTACCTTACAGGACTTCTGTCTTAGGATTTTATTGTTGTGAACAGACACCATGACCAAGGCAACTCTTACAAAGGACGTCATTTAATTGGGGCTGGCTTACAGGTTCAGGGTTCAGTCCATTATCATTATGGTGGGAGCATGGCAGCATCTAGGCAGGCATGAGGCTAGAGGAGCTGAGAGTTCTACCTCATGTTCCGAAGGCAGCTAGGAGAAGACTGGCTCCCAGGCAGCTAGGATGAGGGTCTTAAAGCCCACACCCACAGTGACACACCTACTCCAAGGCCACACTCACTCCAACAAGGCCACACCTCCTAATGGTGCCATGCCCTGGGCCAAGCATATACAAACCATCACAGCTTATGAACTCCCACATGCTCCTAGACTGTAAAAGAGCCATTTAAATGTGAGGAGACAAAAGTTCAAGGCCTGGGCATCCCTCAGCTTGATGCTTCCAAATGTCATTCCCAGGCACCTCCAGCCATCAGCATCAACACTTCTGGCAGAAGGGACAACAAGCCAAATAGTTCAGAGGCAGTCCTGTGCTTCGAGTGAAATGTGCAGGTTGCATTTCTAACAAGTCCAAAAACAGGCTTAAACATGACCCACAAATTCGTGTGTTGAAATCACAACCTGCTACTAGCTTTAGAGTATTACTGTGTCAGGAGGTTTTCTTTATAAAAGTAACTAAGCCTCAATGAGACCGTATGAGTGGTCCTCAACCCAATACCACTGGTGTCTTAATAATAAGATCCTAGGCCACAGACATGTCCTTTGGGGGAAGGATACTGTCTATGGGATGCTGACCCAGAAGAACCAAACCTACTGACCTTGAGCTCACACCTCTGGCTTCCAGGACAATGAGACACCATGTGTCTTCTTTGAGCCTCTCATACTGGGATACTCTTTAGGCAAGCCTTAGCCAATGCAACAGAGTTGTCAGCCTAAGATGGGGACTCAAGGGAATGATGATAAAATGAATTCTTATAACAATAACGAATACTTAGGTCATCCTCACCACTCTGCTGGCCCCTTTCATGAGGTTTTAGAAATACTGATTTGAATTCCAGATAAGGAGGTAAGCTGAGGACTTGGCGAATGTCTCATAGCTCAAGTAACAGGGTTTAGATCTAAGCCAGGGAAGACTTACTCCACCCATGTTCTGGCTCAGGAAGGAAGTGGCAAGGAATGATCCATCAGGGTGTTGTCAAGAGAGCCTGGGTGGTGGGGAAGGGTACCAAGCCATGTGGTTTGTCAGGGAAGGCCTCAGAGAGGTAGTACTTTGAGCAGCACCTGGATGCTGTTGCAGAGAGCCTTGCAGGAAGGTCATGGAAGAACCTTCCTAGTCAGTGATGGGGCCTGGGAGGCAGCCCGGCCTTGGCTTGAGTAGGAAATCCGGAGTCTGTGGGAGCCCAAGATGGGGACGGGCAGGAAGATGAGGGTGGGGAGAAACTGAGTACCCGACAGGGATCTTTATTTCACCTGGCACACTGGAAAGTCAGCACTCGCTTTAAGATAATGATCATTTTTGCACTTCAAAGCTAACGGTAGCTCAGGCTGCCACGTAGAGAACAGGCCATGAGAGGCCCAAGAGGTGAAGCAAAGAGGCCGGTTACAATACACCAGGTGAGAAAGGATGGTGGCTCCAACTATGCTGACTGCTTGCAGAGGGAGAGAAACAAGCTTGGGATCTACCTAGAGTGTGGGCCATTGTGCTCTTCCTCCTTAAAGAGCGTGAGCTCAAGTTGGTGAAATACTGTCACAGTGAAGTGGCTGAAGAATAATACAGAGCTAACAATGTGGGAGAGAGAAGAATTCGTGTGGGACAGAACTGTGCATGTGCTTGGGATTATTCCTGCCCAGGAAGGCGACACACCAGAGTAGCTGTAAACGTTCTGTTTTATTCCCACCCACCTGGAGCAGTGCATGCTGGGACCATGCTCCCCTGAGGGTCAGGAGGAGAGAACAGTACATGTGTGAGGAGCCTACAGGAGCCATGGTGGACAGGACCTACAGGGTAAATGTGGAAGAGAGAGAGAGAGAGCCTGGAAGCAGAGACCAAAGTCTGGAGTCAAGCCCAGATGTCGTTCTGTAGTTGAAAGGGAGACCCTCTTCCACCCAGAAAAGCTCAAAGCCCTGGTCCATTGTATCTTAAAATTGAGATTTCATCTCTTACCTCTCCTTTAGTTGACCTCAACTTTCTTTTGAAACCAGGAAATTTCAAACACAAGTAAATCAATAGAGCCATTTGCTGGTCTGCTCAAACACAGTGTGAACTGGAGAGGTGGCGGTAGGCTTTAATCCAACCACTGAAATATGATTAAAACTCCGTGGAGGCTGTCAGAAGCCCTGAAATAAAAAGCCAGAAATTCCCGCTGCCTGGTGCATCCCCAGTTCACCTGTGGAGCTCTCGTTGCTGTCTATATGTAATAAAGTAATAAAAAGATATGGTTAAAGCAAAAATTACCCTCTCAGGGATTACACATGAGGAAACCCCTCCCGATTCTTCTATCACAGCACGAGGAGTCTTGGCAGCATTTGCGTGCCTTTGCAGAGCTCTCTATTCATGTGTGTTTACGTGTTCTCAATGGCACACACTATAGCATTTAAACTATATGTTTTATTCCTCAAAACCAAGCTTAACACACCCAAAACTGCCAGGCATAGTGGCACCTGCCAGAAATCCCAACACCTGAGAGATGAAGGCGAGAGGTTCACAAATGAGTGATCTTCCTCGGCAGTGTGGCAAGTTCAAAACCAACCTGGACTACATGAAAACCTGTCTCGAGAAGAAAACACTACAGTAAAAAGATGAAACAACCCAAAAGTCCCTACACAACTCCTCTGTTGTTGTTGTTGTTGTTGTTGTTGTCGTCATGGTGGTGTTGTGTTGTTTTGTTTTAGGTAGCTTTAGCTTAATAATGTGCCTTGAAGTTTTTTATGATAATTTTATAAAACTATATTCGGTTCTTATTTTTATATTTTCTATTAAGCCTCCAAGTCTTAGGTATATTTTTCTTGTTCTTTGCCTCACTTGTTTGTTTTGGTTTGGTTTGGTTTTGGTTTTGGTTTCTGCTTTGAAATCTGGCAGATTTGATAGGCTGACTCCTCCTTTCCTTCGTCCGTCCTGTATCCACGAACTCTGATCCCCCTTATCCAGACAGAACCTGCTCTCTCTCCCCTACACTGTATTTCCATTTGTGGCCATTTGTTCTCCATTCCCACCTATTGTCTTCTCCTTTGCCACCTGGTTGTGATTAGATCTTCCATTGCTCCTAAATCATGGGGAATGAACTTCATCTCCTAGAATAATTTTCTTATGGTTCCCTTGCTTGAGACTTCTGGGGCTTTTTGTCTGTTTATTTGTTTGCTTTAATTTTATTTTTTTGTTTATTCACTTTACATGTCACTCACTGCCCCCTCCTGCAATCCTTCCTCCATCCTCCCTCCTCTTCTCTTCTGAGAGGGTGGGGCCCCTGGGTATCCCCCCATTCTGGCACTTCAAGTCTCTGGGAGGCTAGAAGCTTCCTTTCCCACTGAGACCAAACAAGGCAACCCAGTTAAGGCTTCTGTTTTAAACATGCCTGGCCCTTTCCATTTGGCAAAGAGAAGCACTTAGCTCTTGCTACTTCCTTTGTTGGAGAATGTGTCAATGTTACTACCTCCAGGCTTCCGTCCTCCATGCCACCCACACTTTGTTAGAGAATGTTTCAAGTTACTGTTTTCACTTCTCTTATACTTTCTTATTTTATTTTATTATGTGTGTATTTCGCCTTCATACATGTCTGTGTACCACATGTGTGCGTGGTGTCTATGGAGAGCAGAGAGGGTGTCAGATCGCCTGGAACTGGAGTTACAGATTGGTGAGGCAAACTTGGGTACTGAGAAGTGAGCCCAGGTCTTCTGGAAGAACTCGTTACATGCTCTTAACTACTGAGCTCTCTTAGCCTCTTCTATTATTTTCTGTAGTCAAAGAATCCAAGACTGTTTTTTCTTTGACTATCTGTAAAGCTCATTCACTGATCTCTGCATCATTTACTCTGTTTCTCAATTTTCCAAAACGCTGCTGGGGCTTGTCTTTGTGATGCTTTCAAAACAGACTCTAGAATTCTGTCTGCTACCTACATCTTCAAGAACTCACTTACTTTCTCTCTCTCTCTCTCTCTCTCTCTCTCTCTCTCTCTCTCTCTCTCCCTCCCCTCCATCTCTCCCTCCTTCCTTCCCTCCCTCTCCCTCGCCTTGATGCCTTGTGACTATGAAGAGCTATCATGTTGACAGTGACCACTGACTATCATCATGGGGGAAGTCTGAAGATCAGTTATTTCTCCTCCTTGTTTATTGTGTGTGGAATTATTTTCTGGAGCCAAGTAACCGTGTTAGAATGTGTATCAATTGATGCCTATGAACTTTCCTGCCAAGATACAACAAATATGGTCAATCTAGTAGATAGACACAGTAGATCGGTATAGTAGATAAATGTAGTAGGCATAGTAGATGATATAGTACAGTGATATAGTGAACTGATATAGTACATTGATTTGATACAGTAGATAGGCATAGCAGGTTGGTATAGTAGATAGGTGTAGTATAGTAGATTGATACAGCAGACAGACATGGGAGTAGATTGATGCAGATATTGTAGACATAGTAGATAAATACCCCTATCAATGTTTTAAATTGTCTAAAATGTTTCTTTCCAATGGTATGCCCATTTTCCAACTAACCACTCGGTTTTCTTCTTCAAAGATACAAACTACGGAGGTTGGAGAGATGGCTCAGTGGTTCTTGCAGAACACTGAAGTTTATTTCCCAGCACCTACATCAGGCAGCTCACATCCACATGTCTGTACCTCTAGCTCCAAGTGATCTCTGGCCTCTTCTCACACACCTGCATGTATTTACACACACACAGAATTCATAATAATACAAATAAATCTTTGTTCTGAAAAATACATGAAGTATGTGCACATGGAGTCATCTCTTTCATCTTTCATATCTATCATTTTCTATTCAACCATTTTTGTGCTCTTATACTTTACTGTATATATTCATACATAGGAATTCTATATGGCATGTCTGTGAGTGTGTACGTGTGTGTGTATATATATGTGAGTATATTATATATATATAATGTATATATGTGTGTGTATATATATAATGTATATAATATGTGTGTATGTGTATATATACATGTGTATATGTTTATAGTGTATGTAATTTGTGTGTATGTGTGTATAATGTAAGTAATATGTATGTAATATATGTATATATGTACATATATATGTTTATATATTATGTGGTTTGCCTACATGTATATATGCATACCACATGCATGCCCAGTGCTCACAGAGGTCAGAAGAGGTCACTGGATCCCCTGGAATTGGAGTTACAGGCAGGTTGTAAGCCATCAAGCAAGTATTGGGAACCTAACCCAGGTCTTCTATAAGAGCAACATGTGCTGAGCCATCTCTACTGTCCCCAATTACATTTTATTAGCATATATTAATTCCACAAAGCAATGTTTTCATTAAGGTATTTCCATGTAACACATTTTGATCCTGTTCCTTGCCATCTTTTATTCAGCCCCCCCATTCTCTCCCTTTACCTGCTTAGCCCCCTTTTTACTGCCATGTTCTTTTGTGTCCTGATCCCACAGGCTCTGAGAAGCTTGCCGCACCGGTCTGTGTCTATCTGCTTAGTTTACATAGTGTGATGATCTCCAGTTCTACCTGTCTTGGTGCAAATGATGCTTGTCTTTTAAGGCTGAATAAAACCCCATGTATGCTCAACCATGTTCTCCTTCCAGTCATCAACATGGGGGATGCAGGCTGACACCACAGCTTGGAAGCACTCGTGTGTGTGTGTGTGTGTGTGTGTGTGTGTGTGTGTGTTGTGTATGTGCACACACAATCTGCTGTGTGCTGCCTCTGTTTCCCTTGGGTATAGACTCACAAGAGATACAGCCAAATCATGGCAGTTCTCTTTCTGCTGTTTAGAGGAACTCCCACAGAGATTTGTCCAGGGGTTTGTGCTGGTTAGTTTTGAAATAAACTTGACATTAACTAGACTCAACCTCCCCTGAGGAACTCTATCAGATTGGCTGTAGGAATATCTGTGGACATTCTTGGCCATAGACTAATGTGGGAGGGGCAGCCCCTGTGGGTGGTGGCACCCTTGCTAGTTGCCCTTCCAGATGTGTGTCACACCTGGAAAGTAAACAGGCCAGGGCTGCAGTGGTCACCAGCACAGAGCGAAGGCGCTCCTTCTCCTCTGCCACCTCACCAGCACTGGCTGCTCAGTCTCTATTTTCACTCTCCTAATGATAGCCTTGCCGAGGATGTGGCTGAGGCCAATCTCAGGGTAAGCGCCTCGTGGTCTGCTTATCTGTTTGCTTGGCTTGTTATAGTGCTGGGAATTGAACTGAGGCCTTGTGCACACTAGGCAAGAATTCTCTACTGAGTTTTCCCTGTAGCTATGACTTCCCCTGATGCTATGGATGGTGAACACCTTTCCTGTACTGTTGCTCACTTACCTGTCTCCATTTGCCTGGTCACATATCCATCAGGTCTTCCCTCTTCTTTAACAAACCCAGTGTGGTCTTTATTGTTTTCATTTCAGCATTTCACTTGAGTGTTCGCTTTTGTCTTCCCAGTCATGTTTCAGCATCTAGCTTTTTACTGTTGTTTTTTTTTTTGCAATATTTTGAATAGGTTAAGAAATGGTTCCTCATCAATGAACACATCTTTTCCTGTGTCAGCAATCTGTGAGACCTGAGACTAACAAGGGAGGGCTGAGCAGACCTGAGACTAACCAGGGAGGGCTGCAGACATAGCTCAGTAAAGCAAGTGAAGCACATGCTGCATGAGAAGCTTGAGAGCTTGAGTTTGGATCTCTGGAACTCATGTAAAGCCAGATCCAGGAGTATGTGTCTGAGGAGACTCCTCATTCATGAGCCAGCTAGCCTGTGTCTGGTGTATGCAGATGTGTATACCAGGAGTGTGCCCAAGGTTTGAGGAAGACCATGGCCAGCCACATCTGCCATAGATTTCTGGGCCTAAGCATTTTTGTGACCAAGTGCCTTCAACATAGACCTCATCTGCTGCTTAAAGTCTAGGCCTTCCCACTTCCACTGTCCTGATCTGTAGGCCTTCCCACTTTCCTGAGGTGTGGGCCTTCCCCAGTTCTGGCCCAATAAAGGTTGTGCACTGGGGAGATGCTCAGTCAGTAAGGAGGACCTGAGTTCACACCCTAGAAACCGTATAAAAAGATGGTCATGATGGCATGTGTCTGTAATCCCAGGAACGGCAAGAAGGAAAATGGAGACAGATAGATCCCTAGAACTCATGAGCTAGCCTGGCCTATGTGTTAAACTTCTAGACCAATGAGAGACCCTGTCTCAAAAGAAAATTAGAAGGTGCCTAAGAACTAATGCCTGAGATTGTCCTCTGACCTCTATATGTGCATACACACATACATACACACATGTACACACATGCACACATGTATACATACACACATGTATGTACACATATATACATGCACGCACACTCATAATCACATGTTTACATATACACATGCATACCTACTCACACATATGCACATATGTACACATGCATACATGCACACACACGTGCACATGTGTACACATATGCACACATGGTCATACATATACACACATGGTCACACATGCACACATGTACATGCATCACATGCATACATGCACACACACACACACACACACACACACTTCCTTTCTTTACCTCACTATCCTACAGTAAGATGATTCCATCGAGAGTGGTTTGAAGTAATAATGCATGCCTCTGCTTCTGCTCTTGGAAATTTTGATGGAACTTCAAAGCATCTCAGCACTCTACCAGGCACATAGGCCATGAGTCTGCAGAATGTGGGATGTGGCTTCACCCTGCACCTATCCAGAATGTTAAATAGGGCACCATGACACCAGAGGATCTATGATGGAAGAAAACCAAACAACTAGTGTCTCTCCCTAAATCCCCACCCTGACCACAAGTCTGCCTAAGCAAGAGAAGGAGTTCATAGTCTCCAGAACAACTTCCCCAATTCTCTATAGTAAACTCAGAAGAAGGCCACAGTGTACATGGTGATGGACCTTTTACCAAGATGCCCTGTGGTTCACAAATGCCACCTTGTGTGCTTTTTCTCCCCCTCTTCCTTCTCCACCCCCTGCATTTGAGTTATTTCTGGATGACAGATGACAAGGTGTGTTCCCCACAAGAACTTGAGTGTATATCCCCTGAGACAGAGATATCCCTTCTCCACACTGCTTGGAAGTCCACCTGGTCCCCATCCCTGACTTGCTCATCTGTATAGAGACAGAACTAGGAACAGAGATGCTGGCTTTGCCTAAAGCCAGAAACATACAATTGTAGCAATCTACACAGGAGAACAATCCACAGGGAGAGGGCAAAAAAGGTAACTGCCGAGAGTCCAGGTGGGGAAATCCTTGCCACTGGAAACGGAAGGGGTTGAACTGGCTCCTGAGCCATATCAATCCCAGCCCGTGGCATGACCAACCCCAGAATAGCATATGGAGTCACCTATGGGACGTTCTCAAGACAAGTTCTGTGATGATTTTAAAGTTCAGAGATCACAGAGAGTGGCCAGAAAGTATCTGGACCTGTCCCCTTCTGTCTACCCCCATGCCTCTGTCCATGACTGTATGACCAATGGTTAAAGTAAGTGCCATTTGCCTCTGTTCCTAGTCCTACAGAGCACAGAACCTTAGGAAGGAATCTCTGCCTTGGGTTCCCTGGATTCTGCTCCATCCCCCTCCTCTTCTGCCTTCTGCTGTCCTCGGGGACAAGGAGTTGAACAGCTGCTACCCATCAGAGACAGAGGCCCCCGCTGTGCTTGGCCAATGGCTCACCTTATAGCTCATGAGGAGGGAAGTCATTGTTCCTTTCCACAATATATGTATCCAAAAATCAGAAGCCCTGGGATTGTCCACAAGAAGGCTATTATGGGGAATATGTGGTTTTGATAAAATCACCACATTTGGAAGAACAGGGTTCCATGGCTCAGCGGTACCTAGGATCTCATGAATACAGCAGGCTTATGCAATGGCTGGTCCACGGGGAGAGAGGCTGCCCAGCAGATGCAGCCATCCTGACTTCTGCCTTATGAATTGGAAGTTTGTTGTTGGATTTCAGGTCTCATAAGGAAAGCTATTTTTCTGCTCCATTTAATTGTGTGCTGATTCGGGTTTGGGGAACTGTTTAAACACCATCCATGATGAAAACTCATCTTTAGTTTTATAGAATCAGACTAATCTCTGATCCTCATCCTCTGATTTTATATAGAAAGGTTCCTGGGACAGTCAAACAAGGTGGGGGTCATGCAGTTCTCCACAAGGAGAGAGAAGATTCCAGAAGGCTTCAGAAAATGCAAAGTCCAGTCATCTCATTCCCTTACAGCTCTGGGTGAGAAAAGACACGTCTCACTCTAAAGTCTTCCCTGTGAGTTTTTAAGTAAAGCTGACCAAACTCAGGGAGATGGGAAGGGGCAGAACACAAAGTGGACAGATGGGGGGAAGGGTAAGAAGGAAGAGGGAAAATGCACTTTTGTTTTTATCAGTTTATGATCCGCAACTATGCTCTATAGGCACCGATTCCTTTACATTGGCTGATATTTATAATATATCCCATCATGCAGAAGGTGCATTCTGCTGCTGTTGGACAAATGCCATGTCACCACTGATTACATCCTGTTAGCTGGGAGAACTGCTGAGTCACTGTGACACCATGGTTGATGTTTTCTCTAATGGCTCCAGCGAGGGTTAAAGTGATGCTTATAAATTTTTCTACTTCTGCTAACTATCAGTTTTTGTTCATGTATCTTACACTTCTGTTGTTGGACTGTATCTATCCACTTGTGTTTATGTTTCTTTGGTTGACAGAGCCTCTGATCTTACTAATGCTTCTTGTTGAGTTGTGTCTGCTCTGCTCTGCCTTCCATGATAGTGAATCATGCCTGCTTCACCTTGTTCATGGTCTTTCTTGTTCTGTTGTTGTGGGGTTTTGTGTGTGTGTGTGTGTGTGTGTGTGTGTGTGTGTGTGTGTGTGTGTGTTTGGTTTGGTTTGGTTTTGGTTTTAGATTTTGTTTTAGACAGGGTTTCTTTGTGTAGCTCTGACTGCACTGAAACTTGTTCTGTAGACCAGGCTGGCCTCTAACTTAGAGATCCACCTGTCTCTGCCTCCCAAATGCTAGGATTAAAGGTGTGTACCACCACTGTCCAGCTTCTTTGTATTCTTATGGTGTGTAATTTTCAATGGTTTTATTTTCAACCTACATCACAATAATATTTAAGAGGATTGCATTTAAACGGTTGTATTGTCATCACAGAGATAGATTTTTTTATTTATAAATTCTCCTAATCTCTGCCTTTAAATTGGCATGTTTAAACCATTTACATTTAATATAATTACTAGCATGAAAAAAAATAGATATTCCATGTAGTTTTTTTTCTTTGCTTTTTGTTGTGATTTCCTGTTCTACTCCATCTGAATTTCTGTGGGTTGCTTGAACATTTTATTATAATTTAATTTTGACTTTTCTACAGTGCTTTCACATGTATTGCTGTCTTTATGCCCCCTAGTGGTTTCTCTGATCATGGCACTCTCTATACTAACTTACCTGCTGCAGATGATACTTTTACCAACTCAAGGGAAGTGTGGAAACTTAGGTCCTTTTGCATCTGCTTTCCTTCCACCAATTTAGGGTGCCATTGCATGCACTGAGGATCAAATCAGATCATGTTGTAACCTGTTCTTCAACCATCAAACATAGAAAACTGAAGAAGACAGAAAGGAGTTTGTGTTTATCTGTGTATTAGCTCTATCCACATCTTTTACACTTGTGTAATGTCTCAAGATTACTTATTTAATCATTTACTTTCTGTTTAGGCAACTCTTTCTTTGAGGATAAGCTTCGTGATGATGAATTCTCTTTGTTTTCCTTTATCTTAGAACGCTTGTATTTGCCCTTAACTTAGGAAGGATACTCTTGCTAGTTGTATTAATTGACTTTCTCAGTGATATGCCAAAATACTGGACAGAACAACTTAAGGGGAAAGTGTTTATTTTGGTGCAGGGAATTGGGGGTGTCCATCCATCTCCATGAAACATAGGGAGAGAGAAAGCACTTTCTCTCTTTTTCTCTTTTGGTCAATCCTGGCCTCAAGGGCCCACATTCAGGACATGTCTTCAAAATCTTAGTTACTCTTCTACAGAAATATATTCATGGCCCCACCCAGATTCATATTTACTAATATCCTAAGCATGTCAAGATTAACAGTCAGACTGGGAGAGAATAGAGAATTTAAATCAGCCTACTTCCTTCCAGTCCCCCTGGCTTCTTATAAGTCCACTCTCACGGAAATGTGACTTTTCCTCATAAACATTTGTGGCTCTTTTCAGACCTTTTTTGGTTTTCAGACATTTTTATGCTGTCTTTGTGTCAGTCACTTTGGGTTTTCTTAGCCTCTTGAGAGATTCACTTAGCCTCTTAGATCTACAGATTAACTTTTTGTATAAAATTTGGGAAAGTTACCTTTGAACACTTTCAGCCCCACCCGTGCCACGTCAGCAATGAAAGATCTTCTGTTACGACCCCATATGAGCCTGATGTGTTGATAAATCCTCTTCACCTTCTTTCTCTCTGCTGATCAAATCTGGTAACTTCAATCATCAAAGTCACTGCCTCTGTGTTCTGTCATATCCATTGAGTCTTTTATTTTAGTTACTGTAGTTTTCAGTTCCAATTTTTCTATTCAGTTCTTCATTTAGCTTCTAATGTCCCCTTCCCCCACACAAGACCCAGTATTTCTTCCTTGTGACTTTTTTCATCATTTGATCATGTCCATAGTTGTCTTGAAATGACGTGCCTTAAACCCTCTCTCAGATGAATCTAAAAGCCATGCCATGGCAGTGTCTGAATTTGTCTTTTCTGATCCAATTTGAGTTTCCTGATTCTTGGTGTCAGAAGTGATCTTTTTTCTATTGAAACCTAGACATTTTGAGTATTGTAAGATTCTGTGTCTCATTTCAAGTCCATGCTGTAATAGGTCTACTTTGAAACAACTCTGGTGGGTTAAGAGGGCATCGCCTCACTGGTCCCTGAGAGGCATCATCTGTTAACGGCAGACCTTCATTAGGGCTGGCTGGGAACAAGGTCAGGCACATTGCTGGGCCTCCAGGGTGTCGTGTGAACTGAGGCATGAAGGATGTCTTGTTGTCTCTTTCCACTTGGTCTCCATTGACCCTCTGTGAATATAGCTTGGCTGTGGTCGAATAGGGTTAAGTAGTGGTAAATGTCCAACTCTACCCAATCCTAACATCACCTCAGTGTGGACAGGCAAAGTCAACTCCTCATGTCAGATCCAGGTAGATGTCCAGACTCCAGAATCCCTGAGGAGTCTCTCTAACCTTTGCAAGATAGAAATACAGACTCCACAGTCTGCCCCTCAGAGGCTGGCAAGGGTAGAGGTCTACCCTCCTTGCTTGACCTTGGCTTTCAACATGGGTGCTGTTATTTTCTTTCCCAGCCAGAGTTAGAGAAATAATTAGAAAATTGCTTTGTTTTAAATTTCTGCTTTCTTGGTCATTTGGCTGGAGACATCAGGGTCTTCTATTTCCTAGTGTGTCTGAAACGATGGTGTCCGTAATGTCCAGTCCTGGGCAAACAAAGCAAAAAGAAAGTCTGGAGAGCCTATGCCCAGTGCCCCAGGTCACTATCTGGCCTGCTTCTTTCCCCTCACCTGTCAGAGCAATCTTATATTAAAGAATATTGTCCAGAGTTGGGGATATACCTCAGTCAGTAAAGTGTTTTCCTTGGAAGCATCAGGATATGTGTTTGAGCCTCATTAATCCATGCTTCCTTTAAAACAAAACAGAGCCAAGCCTGGAGGAGCAGGCTTATGTGCCCAGGTCTGAAGTGGCAGACACTGGCAGGCCCTGTAGTTTGTTAGCCAGCCTAGTCTACTTTGTGAGACCCTGTCTCAAGAAAGGATTGATTATACCCGAAGAAAGACAGCCAACCTTTCCCCTGGATTTTACATGTAAGAGCACATATGTACCTACATGAATGTATACACATATACATACACACAAACTAAATAAGTTAAAGACATAAAGTCCAGAGTTTTTAACTTGCCCTTGCTGAGAGAGATAGGGAGAAGTATCTTGTTGTCTCAAATGCTTAAATCAATTTAAAATTAAGAAATTAATCATAAATAGAAAAAATAGAGAATCCATAGAGCAATAAAAGAGAGTGGGGTAATGTTTCTTCATTCTTAGGGATCCCTGCTGCTGAGAACCAATTACTGGGTGCTTAGTGATAGGGTCACCTTCCCTCCCTACCCTCTGCTACCTAAACACAAGTACAGGCTGAAAGCACAGGGAAGGAAGCACAAGAAAATGATACGGTTTCCACCCATAAATTTCCCTCAATCTTCAGCTCCAGTAAATGTTATATTGGCTCCTGTGGAAATTTTCAAAATATCATTTTGAAATCATTCCTCTGACTGTGGGTCTTTCATGAGTACTGATGCACCTGCATGGCTGAGAAAATCATACCTTTCTGATGCTTCACCTCACTGCATCTGCTCTAAACCAGCTCCCTAGATGATCCCAGTGGCCAGGGCTCGTATGGCAGTCCACCATGGCTTCTGTGCCAATATCCTGGCAGTGACTGGGCTCAGAGTGGCCTGGCTTAGGATAGAGTCTCTGTTACGTTCCACTGATTTCTCTGTCCACTGAGCATTGGGGCAGTTTCAGTAAGGTTCTCCAATATTAAATAGACTTGGATTTCACTTGGATTTCACTCCTCCAGAAATCTGATCACAACCCTCCAAACACTTGTGCCTTAACATACACTTATGCAGGCTGGGCAGATGAATGAATGAGTGAATGAATTAATGAGTGAATGAAAAACTCTTGTTCACTACTATAACCAACGGGTTCTTGAAGGAAAACATAGAAAATCTCCCTCATCAGCACACCACAGCCCTGTGGGAAACCTGAACCCTTCTTGCCAGTGAGGATTACTGGCAGAAGTTTAAAGACGGAGATTGAGAGCGGAGGGTACCAGGGCATCTGCCTGTTATCTTTGCAGGGGGCTTTCTACTTAACATTAGCTGTAAGCAAACCAAGCATTTTGGTGACCATCATCCACATCACCTTGGGACCACAGTGACTGCTTAAACCAGGTCAGGCTGTGGGCCCGGTGGCTGTTCCTTAAGCATCCCTTTAATACCAAAGGAGGTCACTGTGCTAACTGTCTCACTATCCACCCTCATCCCACCAACACAGGCCCCATTACCAGCTATCTGCAACAAAGTAACTCCACAAAAACAAAAGCAAAGAACATCATGGCTTGCCCTCAGGAAAGTCTTGGGCAGAGAAGGACTGAGTTGACACACCAGGTTTCTCCTGAGATTCAACACTGACACTTGAATCCTGGGACTCTGGGGAGAGACCCTAGAACATGTGCATCTCAGGACGAGGAGCAACTGGGAAAAGAACAGTGGTGATCATACCCATGCTTTCTGGGATCTGCCTGTCCAGGTATCCTCACAGCTCTGTCAGGCTCGGGGCCTGCAGTAAAGAAAGCTGTTTGGTGGGGCTTGAGTAATGATGCTCACCCTGGGATTTACCTTCCTGGCATCTAGGAGGACAGAATGAGCTACTCATCAATATGCCAAGAAGCCATGTACCTTGAGGAGATTCCGGGGACTCACCTGAAGCTTACCAAACACTCTGGGAGGGTGTTCAAGTTTAGTCCCAGGGGAGGATTGCCTGCAGAGAAGGATCTTTGAGAACTTAGAGGGGGAGTAGCTACTATGGCACCCAGCAGTTGTCTAAGCCTGGTCCTCTTGTGGGATCTCATGTGCTCGGCACTCATCAAATAAACTCCCTAAGGTGGTTCTCTGACCCCGCCCTTCCTGCCACAAACTGGGAGTGAGGACAGGTGAACCCAGTCAGGTTCACAGCTGTGCTTTTACTAACTTCAGCACCATCCTGAATATCAGGCTGGGTTTGCTGTGGTGAAACATCCTGTTCCTTCAGAGTAGCAGGGCCCATCTGACCAACCAGGCCATAAGGATGACGCCAGAGAGAACCAAGCAGGGCATTCATATGCTACAGTCCTCACGAGGGATGCAAGATGGGGTCGTTCTTTCTTTCTGTTTTGTTTTGTTGTTTTGTTTTGGCAAGGAGGGCCATGTCATCAAAAGTATCTTGGCTTAGTTAGTGTTTTACTGCTATGAACAGACACCATGACATGGCAACTCTTATAAGAACAACATTTAATTGGGGCTGGCTTACAGGTTCAGAGGTTCAGTCCATTATCATCAAGGCAGGAGCATGGCAGCATCCAGGCAGGCATGGTGCAGGCAGAGCTGAGAGTTCTACATCTTCATCTGAAGGCTGCTAGCAGAAGACTGGTTTTCAGGAAGCTAGGATGAGGGTCTTAAAGCCCATGCCCACAATGACACACCTACTCCAACAAGGCCACACCTACTCCAACAAGGCCATACCCACTCCAACAAAGCCACACCTACTCCAACAAGGCCACACCTACTTCAACAAGGCCACGCCCACGCCAACAAGGCCACACCTCCTAATAGTACCACCCCCTGGGCAGAGCATATACAAACCACCACACACCCTCTATGTCCTAACCAGTGAAAGCCTCCTCACCTCTGTCTTCAGATAAGGCCCCCTCCACATTTTCACCCCAAATCATGAAATTGTGAGGTAGCCTTAGCGGTCTTTGTACAGTTACATTTGCTTTAAGTGGTATATAAAATCACAAAACTGTATAGATTTATGTGGTACCATGTGGTGTTTGATATGTGTGTACACTACATGATGCTTAAATCAGGGAAAACACATCTATCTCCCCAAACAGCGATCATTTCTTTACATTAAACTTTTGGAATGCTTCCTTCTGGCTTTTGAAATGCAGAGAACATTATCGTTATCGACACCCTGCAGCTCAATGGTGCATCAGAACTCGTTCCCATCGACAGGTTAGTGGGTCTTTAACCGAGTCTCATGGCAAAAAGAATCAACTTTCTGTCTGTAAATGCTTCATTCTCTAAACCGCTGTATCATTTGGCATCCAGGAGAGCATTGCATCCCATGTCACAGCTACTTCCCTTGGCTCATAAAGAACACCGAGGAGCCTGCCCGGGTTCTGGCCTTGGCTGTCATCTACCTCTCTTCTCTCCCGCAGTCCTGAGCACCACAGTGTTGATGTCTCACTTCAACTTGAGTCTAGGTTTGGAGCTTAGCTCCTTCTGAGCTACCCACTCCTCTCCAGGAAGGAGTGTTTCAGTTCAGAAAATATTCAGGAAATGACTGCATGGCACTCTCTGTTTATAGTGTTAGATTCTAAATGCATATTGTCCCCAAATGGCCATAGCATGGCCGACCATTGCCATTAGTTTTGCAGAGTTAGCTAGTGGTTCTTAAATGCTTGAGCTTGCATCTTTCACGATAAACTGAAGGCCATATCAATGATGCCACAAGCAAGGAGCATCCATCTGGATGCCTGTCTGAGGAGGACCCTCATTCATGTGTCTTCCAGTGACTTGCATAGCCTCGGGCCAGAAAAAGAAGTGACGAGGAGCCAGGGGACATCACAGGAACATTTGTAAACACCCCCCACCCCTAGACCATAGCAGGAAGCTTGAGACCCTGTGTCAACCTAGGGATGAGGTCTATTTGGAAATAGGAATTTACAGAGTGGCCCTACCACCTCCTACCTTGCAGAAATGTTCCTTTGTGGGCTTATAATTTGAAAGGGAGATCACAGTTTTCTGGTGAGTGTGAGCACAGTTAAGAAAGATAAAAATATCTGAGATGCAAATGTGATTGGTTCGAAATATATCAGGCTGAATGAGCCTCTCCTTCATCCTTTAAAGCCTGCTTCAGGGTGGTGGCAGGCAGAGAGGGTGTGGCATATGCTGGATATAGCCACCCCTGCCCTGGGGATGACGGTACCCCAAGCAGCAGCAACTCCTCCTCCACCCACTGAAAGTTCTATTCTATAAATGTCACCTCTTCCCCTACCCTACCCACACATAAAACATAAATTCACACATGTGCCCACATGCATGCATATACATATCACACACACACACATCACACACTCACATGCACACACAAACACACACAAATCATGTCCACACATGCATTCATACTCATACATACACACATTCACACATAATCACACAAATCACACACACATTCCACATTCACATACATACACACATCATAGATGCATATACACACATCACACATATGCACACACATATACATACATGTCGCATACATGTACATGTACACATATATACACACTTACACACATGTATCACACTCACATGCCTGTATACACACATGCACACACAGATGCATATACACATGCATTCACACACATATACATATCACACACTCATACACATGCACATAAACACACACACACAATCACATAGCAACCACTGAGCCTTTGTTAACTTCCAGGCGTGTCAGAGAGAATGCCATCAGACAGAGCATTAAATACTCATTACCCCTTAGAGTCAGAGCACCAGCAGGGACTCTGATGCAACGCTATCAAGACAGGGAGATTTCCTGCAGCATCAGTGACGCATTTGGTTTGAACGCGCCAACATGTTTCCACTTAACTCTCTCATGTCTATTGCTCCACACACTGTAGAACACCACTGCAGGAGGCTGCCCTCAGAGCTGGAGCACCCAGCCTTCCTGAGCAGTACACCAGGTCCCACAACCTGGTGTTTTGTTTTGATGGGATGGGTGAGTGTCAGGCCCACTCTCCTGGTGAGTCTACCCTGAGGGACTGGCAGTCTTAGGTCTGGATGCTTTTGCACAAATGGTGGAGTCAGTATTTGTTCTCAAATAGGAAAGCAGCCACAAGCCCAGCTTTTACATGGTATCTGATGAGATTGGGATTGGGGACACATGGGACCCTAACCCTTCAGTATGTTTGTGCCCACAGTCCAGGGTGCTTTATAACAGACCCCTAGATGAGGGCACCCACACACCACATGTCCCCACTTACACAGAAGATGCTGACATGCCCACCATAAGTTAGTAAATGGCTAAGAAGTGGTCAAGCCAAGACACTAGCCCCTCTTCCTCCAGGCTTCCAAACTCCCTCATTCAAATTTGCTTCCTCACACTGTTTCCCTGCCCCAAGCCAGACACACAGTAAACAGGAATGCTACTGCACAAGCCAGTGTAAACTATTCTTGGAACAAGGAAAGCCATCCTTGGCTTTCTTTCCATTTGGAAGGAGACATAGAGATGGAGGATGACCTCCAGTGCAAAGCCCTTGGCTCCCAATGGAAAGACACTGCACAGGAAAGTCCCTGGCACACCTAGGCTTTGTTTTTTCACCTTAAAAGGCCACCAGTAGTCACACTTAGAAGCAAATGGCCGCTGAGTCTGGCATCTGCTTCCCAGGGCTGCCGTGAGGCTTGGACAGGATCTGTGTTCAGCAAGCCGCCACTTTTTTCTATGTATGCTTTTATTTAGCTCATCTTTGATTTTTAAAAATATTTTTATTAACTCTTAGAGAATTTCAAATAATATATTTTGATCACATTCACCTTAGCTCCTCCCATTAACACCTCTCAGATCCACCTCCCTACCCTCCAGAGACTCCAATATGGGCTGTCCATGATACTCCTGAGCAAGAGGCCATCCACTGGAGTGTGGTTGACCTACCAGGAGCCACACCTTTAAAGAAAACTGACCCTGCCTGCCCCAGAAGCCATCAGCTGTCCATAACCCCTTAGTTAGGCATAAGGGCTCATGGGCTCCTTCCCCTTTCGTGCAGGAATGTGATACATCAAGGTATCTTTCCATGAACACAGCATTCACAAACTCAAGAATGATCAGAATGAGCAGAAAAATCAGGGAGGAGATCGCAGCTAGTGGAGTTCTTCATGATTAATTCAGGAGACAGGGAAGAAGGACAAACAGAATCTAGGCTGTCTAGACAGAAAGTATGGTGCTAACCATCATAGGAGGTAAAAAGAAGCCCTGGGATGCAGGACTTCTAGTATGGGGCAGCCGGGACAGCCAGTCCTCACTGAAGACAAAGCCTACAGCATCTTTAGCTAGGAAGACAAACCTCAAGCACAACACCCATACCTTTATTGTCACTATTACCAAATACAAAACAGCTTAAGGGGAAACGGATTTATTTCAGTTCATGGCATCAAGACTACAGTTCATCATAGCAGGAAGGCACCTCAGCTGGAGGGTTTCCAACAGGAGCTCCCAGCATGGCTAGTTGGACTGACCTATAACCTCTAGAACCGGTTTATAGAGCCCTCCATCCATCTGCTAAGCTCATGGCCAACAGGTGCTCAGGATCATAAGCCTGGAGAAGCAAGCTGATATTCAAACTGTAATGGTGGCTGTCTTAGAGTTTTACTGCTGTGAACAGACACCATGACCAAGTCAACTCTTATAAGGACAACATTTAATTGGGGCTGGCTTGCAGGTTCAGAGGTTCAGTCCATTATTATCAAGGCGGAGACATGGCAGTGTCCAGGCAGACATGGTACAGGAGGAGCTGAGAGTTCTACATCTTCATCTGAAGGCTGCTAGCAGAAGACTGTCTTCCAGGCAGCTAGGATGAGAGTCTTAAAGCACAAACCCATAGTGATACACCTACTCCAACAAGGCCACACCTACTCCAACAAGGCCACACCTACTCCAACAAGGCCACACCTTCTAATAGTGCCACTCCCTGGGCCAAGCATATACAAACCATCACAGAGGCTAAGTCAAGTTGGGGGAGGGGAGTTTCTGGGGAGAGGAGCACGATTTAAAACCAACCTTCAGTGTTGAGGGGTGGAGGAAGGGAAGACAGCACTGAGCAGACTGCAGCTGGGAAGGATATAGGCTGAGTGCCTTGCTGGGTAGGGAAGAGAGAGGAGTGGAAAGCTCCCTCTCCTGGCAAGGCCCACTCTCCTGGGTTTAGTTTTATCAGCTGCCATCTCTGTGGGGCTGGACTTGATCATTGCTGGCAAAACATCCTCCAGTTTTGCTGGGCTATATTTCAAAATTTCCTCCCAGTAATGCAAATCCAACAACCAGGAAGCCATTTACTATGGAGGGAGCCTTGGCTTAGGATGTGGAATGCTTACTTGGGACCAGGAATGGAGTGTGCATGCTGTACTGGGTCCACATGCCATGTAATTGCAAACATCAACTTTCTGATAATGAGGGAAGTCCAGAAGGAGTTTAAAGACACGCAGTGGAGTGACTAAACTACTTACCCCAAAACACACGTTGTGATTCCCACTGTACGTTATGCTATAGATGAGTCAGTCTGAGGTAGCTAAATTTAGGGTTTGTACAGACCCCTCCTCTCACAATCTCAGAGCTTCCCTTTAACTACAGATAAGGGGGTGGGCTCCAAGGGCCTCCCATCAGTAAGACCAAGGGTCCAAAACATGGCAGACAGCCTTGTAGTAAGAAGAAAGGCAGTCACACCCCAGAAGACTGATCAACCTGAAGGGAATTCTTAAGGGCAGAAGTCCGGAATCTGGAAATCTGCCTGTCTATGTGTTTTAGTTAGGGTTTCTATTGCTGTGAAATTATTATTATTATTATTATTATTATTATTATTATTATTACTATTACTATTACTATTATTAATAGAAATAAATCAAAAGCAACATGAGGAGGAAAGGGTTTATTACATCTTACAGCTTGTAGCCCATTGTCCAGAAAAGTAATGGCAGGAACTCAAGGTAGGAACTGATGCGGAGGCCATGGAGAGGTGTTGCTTACTGGATGTAAGCTTGCTCAGCCTGCTTTCTGATTGCACCCATGACCACCAGCTCAGGGTCGGCACTGCCTAAAGTGAGCTGGAGCTTCCCACTTACCTTCATCCCTGAAGACTCTAACTTGTTGACATAAAACTAGCCAATACACTGTGTGATGTTGGGGGTCTCCCCTCTGGGTCAGGCAGAAGGGAACAGTGATCCAAATGAGGCCTGTGAAATTGGAGCCAGAACATAAATGAGGGATAAGTCAAGGATATGAACTCAGCAAGCAGGGGGCAAGGAGGGGTCAGATGCCAACGCAGTAAAGTGAAGCCAAACCTCAGTGGCAGGAGGTTCCTGCAGGCCCAGGTTGAAACTCTCCGAGTCCCTGTCTGCACTGCCATAGCCTGCTCAGGCCCACTGCTCCCCAAAACTGTCAGGTTGCACCCTGAGTATGCATGATCTGAACCAGCTTCAATCATAACACATTCCTCTCAGCCACTGAACTCGTGTGTGCTACAGGACACTCAACATGCTATTTCTTGCTGTCTCTAGATAAACTATGGTGGTCTAGGTGTCTTAAACAAAAGGCAGTGCTTGCTTTCATTTTTACAAATATAGGCTGTGTGTCTCAAGAGTCCTGTTTCCACTCTATGGAGCATATCCTTCAGAGACACCTTTCAGAGTGAGAACAGTGCTATAGGAAGGATGAATAATGGTTTTGCTGACTGTGCTATGACCCACGAGTTAGCAGGATACATCTCAGGTGTTAGCCAAGAGGCTATGATATGCTCAGCATCCTGTGAGGCTGGCCATGGGGACAGGAATGCCACCCTGTCTCTAAGAACACAAATGTTGATGTCAGTGGAGCTGACATGGTAGCATAAGCCAAGAGTCCACAGTTTCTAAGCAAACAATGGCCAAGAGAAAGTGTATGAAATAGCAAGGCACCACATTAGCCCTGTCATTTTGTCAAAGCTGGAGGGTAGAGTGTGGATCTCATGAGTAAGCTGGCAAGCATGGGAGGGACAGGGCAGCCTTGCCTCACGAGGGGTAATGGAACAAGATGCAATGCTTGTCGTGACTCTTTACAAAAGAGCAAAACATAAGAGAATAAATGATATGGGGAAGGAATACATCCTGATGAATAAATTAAACAGACATTTTCTGCCCCTCAGGATGAAAGCCACAACATCACTAAATAATGATGTAGCCTTTTACTGACGTGGGAAAATGCTTGCCTGGCGTTCAAGGCTTGCTGGCTAAAAGCATCAGGTACATTGTGTTGATATTTATAACACCGTTTTCCCATGTCAGTAAAGAGGTATAGATACAGAAGTGAGGATAGAGGACCAGGAAAAGGGCCCAGTAGGTAAAGCCCAACACAGTAATCCCAGCATTCCAAAGGAAGGATGAGGGCTGAAGTCAGGAGAATCCTGGGAGGCTCATTGACCAGTTCACCTAGGGGATGCCTCAGTGAGTGGCAGAGAGATTTTGTCTCAAATGGGGTGGGGGCTTCCACTTGAGGGTCTCTCCCAACTTTCACACCCAAGCAGGGTGCATACTTTCCCATACGCACACACACATGTCTGTCCACATACACACACATACACACACACACATACACACACACACACACACTCATACACACATGGACACACACATCAATATACACACATACATGCCCATACACACACATCCACAGACACACACACATGCCCATACACACACACATATGCCCATATATACACACAGACACACACACACACACACACACACACACATTAATACACACACATACATGCCCATATAAGACACTCCTGTTCCTATGACTATGTCCAGGCACAGATTACAGTAGCCTTCTGTGTTCTATGGTGACAGTGTCCCAGCCTCAGAACCAGACACATCTACAAAGGACTGAAGTCAATGTCACTCATGTTTACTTACTGCTCATGTTAGGAACTGAGGAAGTAAAGGAAACACAAAGTCATTTGAAGAAATAGGAGAGAGCATCTCCGGAAAGGGGCTGTTATTCTCAACAGCTCCACAGACTTTTTATTTAATTAGGACAGAGTCAGTCTCTGGATGGATCAGCTTGACTCTAGGACTCGGTGGGTTATAACCTATATCTGGTTGAAACAAAATGATTTCAGCTCAAAATAGATAAGGTTAGAGAACCATCAAACAAACACAACGACTTTCAGAAAACTCCAGGGGAACCCAAAAAGGAAAACAAAGGAAGATGGATAAAATCTATCTAGTCTTTTGGAAACTAAATAACTACAAAAATATCAGCTCTAAAAATACTGAAAAAGAAAAAAAAAAAAAAAAAAGTCTATGAGGGAAATAAAGAACAAAAATTTGGCATATGGATGTCAGAACTCCGGGGTCAAAGAGGTTTTGAAAAGTGGTCGTGCGTCACCAATTACGTACATCCAAGATCAGTGTGGCAGACGCTCACTGCCAAGAGCAATGGGAAGGCTTCTAATGCCCTAAAAATTGTCTTTTCGGTGCCTCTCTGGTAACAGTGTTACAGTATAACTGACCTAGGAAAAAGAGAGCCAGAGAGGTGGCTGCAACCCACGTGTTGCAGGCTTGTTGCTTCTTTTCATGTCTAAGACACATGTATATAATTGTCTTTTCTTCTTCCCCTCTCTCCAGGAAAAGCACAAAGAAGAAATGACAATGGCCAAGTTAACAGAATCCATGAGTGAGTACCTTGAAATTTATTATTTACTTTTGGTTTTGAATGGAGAATTGCAAATTCACGCTAAGACCAAATCCGGTTATGACTGCTTCATGCTTATTTTTAATTTCTGGGCAAGCAAAGGTCTGTCTGCTTTAGTGGATGGCATTCTATCAGGGTTGCTTTATGCAATACTTAAAATTCATCTTGGTTGGGATCAAGTTTCCAGACTAAAAATGTTGCCCAGGCATGGAGCTAAAGAGTAGAAATGGATTTGTTTTGTGTTCCCGCTCTTGGAGTTGGGAATCCACAATAATTTTAGCCTGACTTGTCAGAGATTTTACCCGTGTTGGATGAGGTCTTACGTGTTTCTATCCCATGGGCTGGACGGTATAAAAAGAGAAAGGAATGGTGAGTCATGGTTAAAGTGATTGGATTTCATCTAGTTTCCCTGAGTCATGGTTAAATCCAATATCATCCAGAGTTTCCCTGAGTCAGGGTTAAACCAATCTGGTATCATCCAGAGCTTTCCAAAAGACAAAAGAAGAGTCCATGATGTGTAAGTAGCTTGTGGTGGTTTCCATTCTGAATAGATCTGTGTTATAATGCCCTAAGCTCTTAAGCTAAATGAATGGAATCTACAAAGCATCTTTAGGAAGGGAGGGAAAATAATTACAATCAATCACTCTGAAAATGACAAGCGCAATTTCCTCTGTTGACATTTAAATATTAAAGACCATGAAGAGAATGTCTGAAAAGCTCCTGATAACAGCTTCCCTGTGAACATTCCAGAAGGACTGCAAACCCTTGTGCATATCGTCAGGGCTTGTATTCCTTTGATGGTGTGACTGCTGAGTTGAATATTCCTCTATGACAAAGTGTCTTGTCCTTGCATGGCTTGGGTCCTGGGACCCTCACTAGGGCAGGCACATGGACATAGCAAAGCTGAGCATGGGTGGGTTCTGCCCACTCTGATGGAGGAGCCATGGTGCCCTGGAAGCTCCACACACTCGTTATGTATGGTTAACTGGAAAGCAGGATTCTTGCATGTAGCTGAACAAGGGCGAGGATTTAGCTCATCTCTGCTGTCTTTAAGGTGTAAACATGGTGTGAGGAGGCTAAGGTGGACATTTCCTGCACACTGTCAGCATTGACACTAGGATCACAGGAGGACTTTGCTATCCCTCCAAGCTTTATCCGGGTAAAGCTGTGCCTCTTGCCACGAGACTGAGGCTTTGGTCCTTGACACGTTGGTACTCAGGTCAACAATACATAATCATCCAGGACTCCACTGGCTCCCTACAGCGTAGTCAAAAACCTTACCACTCGCTACCTTCCATTCCTAGATGAGATGATATAAAAAGTCTTCATTGTTGCATTCTTTTAGTTCATGACCCAAAACGTCCGCATGAGTTCAAATAAGTTTAACCTTAGGCCAACGTCATCACAAAAGCATGGATTGTGTGATTGGGAGTAGAAGAGGCACAGCCTCCCTGGAGTCTTCCCCTCTTCATTTGTGTTGCTGTCTGCCCCCTCGCATCCTGTTCTACCTATAGTCTCACACACACGCTGAAAGCGTTTCCCTCTTGATCACAAGCACCACAACCTGGGATTTTATAATTAAAAGCCTCTCAAAGCCCTGCAGCGTGTGCTCCTGTCAGATCATTATGAAACAAAGTAACGCAATTTTTACAATGTGTTACAAAATCAGAGAGGGACAGTGAACAGTAGCCACTCCTTCACTATCTACAGCCCAAAAGCTAAATCTTAATCTCTGCATCTTAAAGACCAATGTAAATGACCCATACATCATCCTCACCACCACATCATCATCATCACTATCACCATCATCGCCATCATCTTCATCTTCATCATCACCATCCTCTTCCTCCTCCTGGTCCTCAAAGTCCTTACCCTCCTCCCTCCTTTTTTTCACTTCCCCTTGTTTTTTGTTCTTCATCCCCTTCTCAATCTATAGCCCAGGCTGGCCTGTAACTCACAGAGGTCATCCCACCTCAGCCTCAGACCTGTGAATGCTTAGATTATAGACAAGACCCCCTGTGCTCCACTTCATGGTTCCTCTGAGCTAAAACTTGTCAGGGGTTAGAACTTAGCACTACTACCTGCAAATGTGAGTTCTGTCTCCAGTGTGTGGATGAATTCAGCCAGAGTGGGAAACATGGTTGTGAGGTTAGACCATCCTTTCAGAGCCTGTGACATGGGTTGTGAGGCTAGACCTTCCTTACAGAGACTGGGAGAAACTTAATTTTCTGTGCAGTTAATACTGTTTTAATTTTCCTGATGAATTGTAAAGGACCACACATCCTGGTCACTACAATCACGGTGTTTTAATTCTCCTGCTGTGTCAGATGCAGGGTCCTCTCTTGGCTGTCATGGGGTTGGCACCAAGTTTCTGGTTTGTCTCCTATTTTCCTAATGACTATGGATCTCCTGCCTCAGAAAAACATCCGATTCTGAATTCTTGAGAGGAGAACGGGACAGTCGTTCTGAATGACTGTGTCTTAGGGAACCGCAGCTATGTCCAGTGTGTGAAGGAATTTAAAGTTTAAGGAAGTTTATAATCTGCCCAGATGCAGCCATTCCCTATTCTCAGAGACACGTGCAGTTTTAGGAAGAGTGCCAGACACACTTAGATTCCGTGAAACAGAATCATGGGTTCACAAAGAAATGTGATATTAAAATTAAATCCATGAATCATGAGATATACAACCGGATAGTGACTCTGCAAAAAAAGAACGGTAAGGAGACAGGAGCATGATCATTATGACAGGAGGTTCAAATTGGGAAACCGAGGCGAGAAAGACCAGTTACTGTTCCATAAAATGAACGGGAACATTGCATCCATGGCCACCAAGGACAGGGACTCGAACAGAACATGGACGCCCCAGACACGAACAAAACAGGGACACCCGGGATGTAAAGAGAACCACGAATGCCCAGAACCATGGATGCCTGGGACGAGAACAGAACCACGGATGCCTTGGACAACCGCGCTCTGATACAGGTTCAGAGCCAGTGAAAGCTTCATCCGACAACCACCAAGCAGAACCATCTGCTCACCAGACGTCTCTTTTTCATCACTAGAAGTTCAGTGCACTATCCATTGTGCCACAGAGCCACCTCAGACATCTCTGTTGCACTAATGGCAAAGCTTCTCACACTGCTGTATATCTATCAAAGTGTGGACAAAGACACAGCAACGCGCACGTCCCCTTCACCTTCCCACCCCACACTGCCAACCTCAAAAATCTCAGCCCTGAGAAGTGAAACTATCCATAGGTTCCAAGATGTCCGACGAGAAGCACCTATGTTTAATAAACAGACTACTTAAAGTACTTATTTCTCATTTTTGAAATGAGGAGGCAGAGGAGAGAAAATAAAAACAAGATGAAAACAAAATGATGTGGAGAAATAGATAAAGCAAAACCACAGGGAATTAACAGTATGGAACTCAGAAGAAAGACTGAATCACAGAAACAGGAAGTCAGCAAGGTAAGGGGCGGGACTTGGGTCCCTCCTCCCCCTCCCCTCCCCCCCCCAGCGTGAGGCTGGCTGACAGGGCATTAAGGTCTAGAAGGTAGCACACTGTACACAGCATAACAGCTGCCTGCTGGCCACCTTCCAAAGGCTAGGGTTTTGTTGTTATTGTTGTTGTTGTTGTTGTTGTCGTCTTATTCTGCACTTCTTATTCTGTACATACATTCTCTTTTTTAAAATTTTAATTTAACATTCTTTGTATTTATTCACTTTACTCACTGCCTCCTCCTGGTCACCCCCTCCCACAATCCTTCCCCTGCCCCCCTCCTCTTCTCCTCTGAGTGGGTGGGGCCCCCTGGGTATTCCCCCCACCCTGGCACTTCAAGTCTCTGGGAGGCTGGGTGCTTCCTCTCCCACTAAGGCCAGACAAGGCCTGTATGTGGGATATGTTTAAAGGCCAGCCTTTAAAACTGTAATCTCCGTTTGCATCTATGAAATGGATCTTTTCCTACTTACTCCACCAGAAGCCCTTCAAAGAGTAGAGAGCAGCTGGAGAGATGAGTCTGTGGTTAAGATCACTAGCTGCTCTTCTAGAGGACCCAGGTTCAATTCCCAGCACCCGCACTACCGCTCACAACCTGGCATGCACATGGTGCATAGACATACATGCAGGCAAAACATTTATACATACAAAATAATAAAATATTTTTTAAAAATCAAAAAAATAAGAGCATGCAGCAATTCCATGGTGGAAGAAGTTACTCTGAGCTTGTCCTTCAGGTACCCAGGACTTTAGTCTCCATCCATTGAGCAAAACTAGCCTGAAAGGCAGAACCCAGTGGTGCTAAACACTGTCTATAAATAGACACGCAAAGACTCAAACTGTGCCATCATCAGAGGTGACGCTGGAGAGGCCAAGTCCTGACGTGAGCTCTCAAATCAAGGGCCCGTGAAGACAAGCTGGAGGTATGGGGCTGTGTAAACATCCAAGGGTCTTAGAATGACTATCAGCACCTGTGTGGGCTGTTCTTTCATAAATGTCCTAGTAGATGGCTTCATGGTCACTGCCTGCCGGCATTTCTCCTGAGTCCCACTTGGGGGCTCATGGGAATGTGTTGGGAAGCCCTAAAACATGGGCCTGTCTATGGTAAAGATAGCTATCAGGATCTGATCTTGTACTGGGGTCCCAAGGGTGAAACAGGTTGGGGACTTGAACTGGTGCCTCCTCCAGCTGCATGAAGTCCCCATGCAGCCTCTGCTAGTGTCCTAAGACTATGCTCTGGCCTCCTTCCCCCAAACAGCAACACATTTACAGAATATTACTGCTTTAGTAGAGTCTCCCAGTGTCGACCCCGACAGCCCTGGAGTTGATCTGATACCTTCTGGCCTCCGTCTGGCCTCCCTTTCTCAGGTACTCTGCCTCAAGCCTTCCCTTCCCCAGACTGTGCCCCTTGTGGTCTTCAGGGTCATCAATAGGGATCATTCTGCCCTGCGGGTGCACCCCACCTGGACATCACAATATAACAGAGACCCTGGGAAAGGGATGCACCATTCAGCACCTTTCAGAAAGAAAAGACAGAAAAGCCGCCTGCAGCTTTACTCTCAGTAGCTTCTGAAACTGCCCACATGCAGCCAGGGAGAGAGAAGCAACCTCCAGAGCCCAGGACCCACCCTAGAAGGCTTGGAGATCTCATCCGTGGACTTAAGTAGAAGGGATTCCTACCCTGATTATAGAGTCGGCTCAAACACAGCTCAGATTTGAACGCTCCTCCTGTCAAATGAAATAAGGAGATGCAACGATTACAATCACCACAGTTAAATTAGCTCTATTAAAGCCAAGTGCTTTTTAATCATGGATCCTTCAAGGAGCAGCTGGTGAAACTCTGACATTGTGTTAAGGCAAGAAATTCTGTGGGCCATGTGCAGCCTTTAGGGAGCTAACTCCTACAGTTCTGGGAACACGTGTTACAATGTAACCCAACAGGTCGACACAGGTGGCTGTCACAGGCTGGCAAGGCTCTTCCCTCAGATCCCAGCAGGCTCCTAGATCTGAAGGTCAGCTAAAGGGTGAGCAAGCTTCCAGCAAGCTGCTGGTTACGGTGTGGGTGTCCAGCATAGGACAAATGGTATGGTGTAAGAAGCCCAAGACGAGAGAGCAGTTCAGAGGAGGGCTGAGTACTGACCACAGTCGGCTTGCGAGAAGGATCCTAAGATGGCTGGGAATGGCTTGGAATCTTCCTGTGGACAATAGGAGGGGTGAGACGTAAGGTTCTGAAGGGGGTTAGCATTTTAGAACGGTTCTACAAAGGGCATTATGGGTAGATTGCAGCAGGTTGGACAAAAAGTAGAGAAAAGCAGCTCGAACCTGGCAAATAGCCAAGTTGAGAGACTGCATGCCACCCAAGGGTGGGTCTAACGTGCACCAGAGGAGGTGGTGGCTATCAGGAATGACTGTAGGCAGGGAAGCATTGGAGATTTGCTTTCTTGGACTTAGGGAGAGGCCTGGCCAAAGTGGGGATGGAAGGGATAGAAGCTGTAGGCAGCAGAAGGAAGGATGTGAGAATCTGGTCAAGTGGGCTTGAATTTTAATGCATTAGATCCGGGGTCTGTACAATGGTAGGTTATGGGCCTCGCTGGTCTAGAGTTGGTTTTGTCGGCAGTCAGAAAACCATGAAGGAAGAGTGCCCTTCCTGGTGTGCAAGGGGTAGGCATGTGTGTACCAGCAGGGGGGCTTCATGTTGCTGCCACAACAAAAACAGTTCCAGAGCTCAACAGACACAGGTATGCTATACCAGGTCCACTTGGCCACCCCACCCCCAAGCTCAGCTTTAAATACTGAACCCCACCTCTCAGGTGCATGCTCACAGAGCTACCGAATCATCATAAAATGCCAAATAAAGCATACCTGGACTTGAACTTACCCCTCCTGAGTACTCTGTTCTTTTCTCAGTACTAAACCACCACTTTATTAGGACACTGCCTCTCTGACCCCAGGACTCACCTGCAGTTAGAATCTTCCACCCACTGGGGTAGCTAGGTAGCCACAGCTTTTGCTCCAACTGTGGCATTTGGGGTCTCTAGCTCCTAATCATATCAAAATGGAAACAAACATTGAAAGGTGGGGGCTTATAGGGGGAGTGGGCAACTGAGACCCCACAAGGCGGGATATTCCTGTGAGTTTTAATTTGCTGGCCACTGATACAAGTGGTCCTACTGTTACAAACTTTGTCACAAACTGAGACAAGGTGCTGGAGGTGCCGATTAACAGTGGGTTCTGCCCATGACTGAAAGCTAGCCCATATCCCTTCGCTGTCCATGTTGGCTTCCTCTCACCCACAGGGCTCCTGTTGTATCCACCAGCAACAACAGCTGTAAAACAGATGCTATGAGGAGCCACCATAGAGTCACAAGAGACACACTGTTGGTGCCCGAAGATCGCAAGAGAGCATCATTTCAGTTTCACCTTTAAGCAGAGCTGGGATGGCAGCCCTTTTATCTGTTAGCACTCTGAGAAACTGTTATCTTCTCCCTGTATGACCTGTGACCATCTGGGCTGGGGAAATGGCTCAGTCAGTAAAGTGCTTGCTGCACAAGCAGAGGACCTGTGCTGGATTGCCATAAACACATTAAAAAGCAGGAGGCATTGGAGCATGCTTGTATTTCCAGAGCTCTTAAAGGAGACCCTGCCTCATAAAACAAGGTAGACAGTGATTGATGCGTGTGCACACGCATGCACATATATGTATACACAGGTGCCTACATTCTACATACGCACACAGATGCACACATAGGTGCCCACATTCTACGCATGCACACACATGTATACACATGCACACACAGGAACTCACATTCTACACAGGCACACACATGCATACATGGGTGCCCACATTCTACACATGCACAAGAATTGCCACTGCTAGAAACACATGAGATGTACAAAACAACAAAACCAACAGGCATGTGCCTGAGATTCTTGAAGGTCTAGAAAAGCATGTTGGTTTTCATTCAAACAGGAGTCATAGAGACTTGTTTGCTCACGTTGATGCCCTTTCCTTTTGGATCTTAGAAATCGTGGTGACTCTGATCTTCTAACAAATATCTGAGTAGGTGAAAACATCACTCTCTGACCTCCTCCCCATTGTCTTTCTCTGATACTAAAAATATAAACAAAAATAAAAATAGTCTCAGGATGCCTCAACGTGGGCACCATTGACATTTGGGGCCAGTGTGATCCTGCTCAAGGCAGACTGCTAAGCAGCATCCTTGACCTGACCCCCGAGGAGGGCGTCTGTAGTACCCTCCTCACAGACGTGAGAGCCAAAAGTCTCCAGATATCACTATACTTGCACAGGGATGAAGAAGGGTGTGCAGGGAGGGGACACAGTCACTTCTGGCTAGAAGACCAAAAATCAAGTCTACACTGAAGCAGGAAGAGTAGCGGCTGGAAGGGGAGGGAGCAGGTGGCCCCGTTTTTCCTTTCACACTAGAGTTTGTTCTTGACTCCCACGCCCTTTTGGTAGTCATACCGATTTCTCTTAGGCTCTCCTTATTCCATAATAAATTCAGAAAGGACCAGTGTGACCCAAACCTGGTCTCCATCTGCTCAGTCACCTGACTTGGAGAAGACTGAGCCATGAGGATTTCTGTCTTGTCCTGATACACCTGAGACTCGGACCTACTGAAAGACAGTGTGCACGGGGAGAAATAGAAGCCGCACAGCCTCTGGGCCTGGCAGACAGAGCAGGCGAGGGGGTGGCAGAGGAGGCTGTCTCCAGAGCTGGGTTCTCACTCTGTCCCGGAAGCTGGGGTGAGTGGCATTCTTCCACAAACAGTAATTTTAGGACCTGCCTAATGACTTTCGGAATAATCCTAGGCTTTACTCCTAGGCTTGTTTTTCCAAGCCATTGCTCATGGCAAACCCAGCACAGGGAGATCTGTGTCTTCTGCCTTTCTCATCTGCTCCCATCAGGCCCTGCTCCAGAGACACCAATGTCATGGGCAAAGCCTCCACAGGGCACTTAACTCCGGATCTACCCGGTCACTTGGGATCTCAGAAACCTTGGTCCTTGCTCATTCTTCACATCTTTAACAGTGAGTGACCACAGACAAAGCAGCTATGTGTCACAAGTAGCCATCCAGCTTGGCAATCAAGGGACAGTGGCCTGAGCCATCTTCTGGACCACCATGCATTTTCCTGACTTTGCTGCTGCCCCCAGCGAAGACTCTCTTGAACCTCTGCAGTCTTCTCTCATAGCTAATGTGACTTAGGGTCCTTGTCCAACTCCAGACCCAAATACCAAAGGACCTCTCTCCAAAGCTGAGGTCCTCGCTCACAAAGGGGGTCCTGAAACCCACACCCACTCTCCCCTGCCGCAGCCCAAAGAAGACAGTAAACACATTTTAGACTCTCACCCCACTCCTCCACTCACTCGCTTTCCCCCTCGCCCCGCCCCTGTCAACCCCATCTCTGTCTAACCCCTCCCTCCTCCCACAAGCCGCCACCTGGCTCTGTGAGCCTGCTCCACCCTCCCACCTCCTGCCAAGCTCGGGATCCTTCCCCTCCTCCCTCCCACAGCTCCATCCCCCTCCGAATCAACCTCTGAGAACAACAGGTTTCAAACCAGACAGAGGGAGAAAGAGTTTTTCCAAGGTAGTGCAGATGCCCCTGAGGCTGTGCGGCTTGAGTCTGAGGTACCAAGTTTTCCTTAGCACTTCCAGGCAGAGGAGAGGGAACCTGAGAACAAGCGTCTGTCCGTAAGATCAACATACCCAGAGTCACCGTGCTGATTGAGGCCACAGGATACCTAGGCAGCCAGCCAGAGAAATAGTCCACCCACAAGCAAGGCATGTTCAAGAGAGCTGAGCCTCCCATGATGCTCTGGAGTTGGGAGCGAGCAGCAGATGGCCAGGGTGAGCAGCAAAGAACACTGCATTTTAATGGCTCAAACACCTCAGGGTACAGCAACCAAAGACAACCAGAGCAGGCTCTTTATCCAGTTCAGGTCGCCTTGGCGGTTCCCAATCCCTCCAAGGAATTTTTATCAATAATCTACTACCCTCTCATCACCGTATACCCCACCCCACTCACTTCACCCCAATTTTCCAACCTGGCTCTTCATCCTTGTGGCAGATGCTTGTACTGAGGCAGCCTATGGGCTTCCTGAGTTCACCCCAGGGGAGGTGGGGAGAATCATGCAGTCTTCCCACACTGAGGGGAATTAGATGCAGGGGAAACAGAGGATGCCTGACAAGGGGATGCAGCCTTCCTAGTGTGTCACCCTAGGGGCAGGCAGGCTGGATGCAGAATGGTGCTCAGAAGCACCTTGGTCTCTGTGTTTCTCATGCGTCTTTCTGTCTTTCTACTCTGCTTCCTTTTGTTCTCAGAAGATATTAAATCTCAGGCTCAAGTGTGCAAGGGGTGGGATCTTGATGCTTAGACAGGGACTCCAAGGACTGCTCAGCAGCCCAGAACTGCAGTCATCAACAGGCTCTTAGGAGGCATGGGGGTGGTCTGACTGTGGTACCATGAGGCTGTGGGTAAACCACTCGGGCACTCTTTCCTGAGTTTCTGCAAGTGAATCTCAGAAAGCTGACCGGCAAGGTTAGAGTTAATAGCATGTGCATTCAAACCAATGCCTGTATTCATGTCTACAACTACATATAATAGTTGCATTGAATATACATATGTATGTGTGAATTGGCTAATCTGTACATTAAAGGCTAGTATTACATATTAAATGCATGTTTAAATGTGAAAACCAATGCATAGAGAACATAAAATTAACAGCAATTGTCCCCTACAGAGCATTTAAGACAAATAGGACCGGCTTGCTTCTCTTAACATTATCAAGGCTACACATTATAAAGATACATAGTGTCACCATGCTGAGGTGGCTCAGTTGCTACAGCACTTGCCACAGAAGCTTGACGACCTGAGATTGATGCCTCATACCCTTGTGAAAACCAGATGCAGTGGCATCCGCCTGTCATCCTAGCATGGTCAGGAGTGGAGGTAAGATGAGGCTCCAGCTCAATCAGGGTTAGCGCCAGGTTCAGCGAGACTCCATCCCAAAAAGGGGGAGAGAGATTGGCATTAACCTCTGACCCCTACCCATCCACTCCACAAAAACCCACCTCCAAGTTTCTTTAAAAGAAGGATTAATTTGTATTACTTTTGACTCTCTTAAAGACTAGAGAATTATATTCTGCAATTTGAGATATTCATGTGAGAAGCTAACACATTCATTGTCGGCCAGTGTCCACTTCAATAGGCACTTTAATCTGCTGTGTTTGTTACTGGTGTCGTGGCTGCATATTGAATTCACTTGTGTTCTACCTACTTGGCTAGGCAGCAGAAATCCTTTCTCCTCAGCATGCATATCACTTCCTGCTCTGTGCCATGGGGTCCCTGGACCACAGGAGGGACTGGAGGGATCCTAGGCTCAGTTAGGCCAGCAACTGCCCTGCTGTGTCCAGAAAACACTAACTTAAAACAGTAGCCACCCACTGCCTGTGCCCCCAACAGCCTTACTTCCTGCTCTTCCACAATGAAGAGAGGAGAGGGTCCGAGGAGGAGTCAGGGGAGGTGGGCAAATATCAAAATACATCGCACACACTTCTCAGAGAATAACGTATCTTTAAGGAAGAAAAACAGGAACCAGTATTTGTCGCTATTGAGGAAAATAAATCATTTTTTTTTAAAGTAACAAGTTTTAAAAATACAGAAACCCTTTTGAAAGTGTTCTCTCCTCTTCAACTTTTTGGAAGAGTTTAAGAAGGATGGACGTTAATTTTCCATTTTCCTTAAATGTTTGGTAAAACCCACCAGTGGGCATGCGCGGTCCACAGCTTTTCTCTGCTGGGAGTCTTTCAAGCATGGATTGTCTGTTCTTACATGATTGTGGTCATCTCAGAATCGCTGCCTGTCATGGTTATTCTCATTAGGCCCCAGATTTATAGAAAGCCATTGGTTTCCTCTGGTTTCCCCAAGGTGCTTGTGTATTGACACAACAGACTCTCATGAGCTCTGTCCTTTGGTGGCACTCTGGTGCCTTCTATCCTTTATGGCTTTATCTGAGCCTGCCTTCCGTTTATTCTTAAGTTCATTCTATCTTATTTATCTTTTCAAGAAACTACCTCTAGGTCCCATTTTTCTTGCCTACTGTCTTACACTTTGCGATTCCTCTGTTCCAATTTTGACTCTTTTCTTGTTATTTGCTCTTAGGTTGTCTCTCTTTTTCTAGTCCCCTGAGACATAAAGTCTGGTTGAGGAGGTCTTTCTTTTCTGTCAGTGAACACATGTATTGCTACACACGTTCTTCTTAGAAGCAGCTGGGCTAGCTCCCATGAGTTTTAATATGCTTTGTTTCTGTTTTCATAGAAGATATCTTGTCTGGAGATATTTTTAAATATCCTTTAGGTTTCTTCTCTGATGCATTGATTGTTCAAGGATGTTTGGTTTCCACATGAATTTTCCACTTTTCCCCATTGTAAGCCTTCTTAGTTTTCAACGGCTTTGACTGGAAAAAAACTTACATGGTTGCAATGCCTGTACATTATTAAGATTTGCTGTGTGGCCCTGCCTGCGATATATCTGGAGAATGTTTTACACACACTTTAGAAGAATGGATATTCTGCTGCTTAGATGGAATGTTCTGTATTTCTCCATTTGGCCCATTAGGTCTGCAGTGCGGTTCATTCCTGGTAGTTTCCTATTGATTTTTCAACCTAGATGATCAGTTCATTGCCAAAAAACCAGAGTAATGAAATCCTCTCCAGTTACCAAATCAATCAATCAATCAATATCTCTCTCTCTCTCTCTCTCTCTCTCTCTCTCTCTCTCTCTCTGATTATTTATATTTCAAAGGTCTTCCCTTTGGAAACCCCCTATTCCCTCCCCGTCCCCCTGACTCTATGAAGGTATTACCCACGCACCCACTCCTGTCTTCCCTCTTTGGCATTCCCCTATACTGGGGACACCCTCAGGCCAAGGGTCTCTCCTCCCCTTGATGGCCAACAAGGCGCTTCTCAGCCACATATGTGGCCTGAACCATTGGTCTCTCCATGTGTATTCTTTAGTTGGTGGTCCAGTCTCCAGGAGAACCAGGGTATCAGGCCGGTTGACACTGTTGCTCCCTTCATGGGGCTGCAAACTCCCTCAGCTCCTTCAGTCCCTTCTCCAACTCCTCCATCTGGGACCCCACACTCAGTCCAACAGTTGCTGTGAATTGAAACTTTTGGGCTAATATCCACTTATCAGTGAGTACATACCATGTTCGTTCTTTTGTGACTGAGTTACCTCACTCAGGATGATATTTTCAAGTTCTATCCATTTGCCTGTGAATTTCATGAAGTCATTGTTTTTAGTAGCTGAGTAGTATTCCATTGTGTACCACAATTTTTGTATCCATTCCTCTGTTGAAGGACATCTGGGTTGTTTCCAGCTTCTGGCTATTATAAATATGGCTGCTATGAACATAGTGGAACATGTATCTTTACTACATGTTGGAGCATCTTCTGGGTATATGCCCAGGAGTGGAATAGCTGGGTCCTCAGGTAGTATTATGTCCATTTTTCTGAGGGTCTGCCAAAGTTATTTCCAGAGTTGTTGTACCAGCTTACAATCCCACCAGCAATGGAGGAGTGTTCCTCTTTCTCCACATCCTCGCCAGCATCTGCTGTCACCTGAGTTTTTCATCTTAGCCATTCTGACTGGTGTGAGGTGAAATCTCAGGGTTGTTTTGATTTGCATTTCCTTGATGACTAAGGATGTTGAACTTTTCTTTAGGTGCTTCTCAGCCCTATGAGTTTCCTCAGTTGAGAATTCTCTGTTTATCTCTGTTCCCCATTTTTTGATAGGGTTATTTGGATCTCTGGAGTCTCACTTCTTGAGTTCTTTGTATATATTGGATATTAGCCCTCTATTGGATGTAGGATTAGTAAAGATCTTTTCCCAATCTGTTGGTTGCCATTTTGTCCTATTGACAGTGTCCTTTGCCTTACAGAAGCTTTGTGATTTCATGAAGTCCCATTTATCATTTCATGATCTTAGAGCATAAGCCATTGGTGTTCTGTTCAGGAACTTTTCCCCTGTGCCCATGTGTTCAAGACTTTTCCCCACTTTCTCTTCTATTAGATTCAGTGTATCTGGTTTTATGTGGAGGTCCTTGATCCACTTGGACTTGGCTTTGTACAGGGAGATAGGAATGGATCAATTCGCAATCTTCTACATGTTGACCGCCAGTTGAACTAGCACCATTTGTTGAAAATGCTGTCTTATTTCCACTGGATGGTTTTAGCTTCTTTGTCAAAGATCAAGTGTCCATAAGTGTGTGGGTTCATTTCTGGGTATTCAATTCTATTCCATTGACCTACCTGCCTGTCACTGTACCAATACCATGCAGTTTTTATCACTACTGCTCTGTAGTACAGCTTGAGGTCAGGGATGCTGATTCTCCCAGAAGTTCTTTTATTGTGGAGAATAGTTTTTGCTATCCTGGGTTTTTTGTTATTCCATATGAATTTGAGAATTGCTCTTTCTAGGTCTATGAAGAATTGAGTTGGAATCTTGATGGGGATTGCATTGAATCTGTAGGTTGCTTTCAGCAGGATGGCCGTTTTTACTATATTAATCCTGCCAATCCATAAGCATGGGAGGTCTTTCCATCGTCTGAGGTCTTCTTCAATTTCTTTCTTCAGAGACTTGAAGTTCTTGTCATACAGATCTTTCACTTGTTTGGTTAGAGTCACACCAAGATATTTTATATTATTTGTAACTATTGTAAAGGGTGTCATTTCCCTAATTTCTTTCTCAGCCTCTTCATTCTTCAAGTACAGGAAGGCTACTGATTTGTTTGAGTTAATTTTATATCTGGTCACTTTGCTGAAGTTGTTTATCAGCTGTAGCAGATCTCTGGTGGAGTTTTTTTGGGTCACTTAAGTATACGATCTGCAATTAGTGATAGTTTGAATTCTTCCTTTCCAATTTGTATCCCATTGACCTCCTTTTGTTGTCTAATTGCTCTAGCTAGAACTTCAAGTACTATATTGAATAGATAGGGAGAGAGAGGGCAGCCTTGTCTAGTCCCTGATTTCAGTGCGATTACTTCAAGTTTCTCTCCATTTAGTGTGATGTTGGCCACTGGTTTGCTTTATATTGCTTTTACTATGTTTAGGTTTGGGCCTTGAATTCCTGATCTTTCCAAGACTTTTATCATGAAGGGATGTTGAATTTTGTCAAATGCTTTTTCAGCATCTAATGAAATGACCATGTGTTTTTTTTTTTTTCTTTGAGTTTGTTTATGTAGTGAATTACATTGATGGATTTCCGGGTATTGAGCCATCCCTACATCCCTAAGATGAAGCCTACTTGATCATGGTGAATGATCGTTTTGATGCGTTCTTGCCATTTGTGAGAATTTCACTGAGTATTTCTGCATCAATATTCATAAGGGAAATTGGGCTGAAGTTTTCTTTTATTGTTGGGTTTTTGTGAGGTTTTGGTATCAGTGTAACTGTGGCCTCATAGAATGAATTGGGTAGTGTTCCTTCTGTTTCTATTTTGTGGAACAGACTGAAGAGTATTGGTATTAGGTCTTCTTTGAAGGTCTGATAGAATTCTGCACTGAACCTATCTGGTCCTGGGCTTTGTTTGGTTGGGAGACTTTTGATGATGGCTTCTATTTCTTTGGGGGTTATGGGACTGTTTAGATGGTTTATCTGATCCTAACTTAACTTTGGTATTTGGTATCTGTCTAGAAACTTGTTCATTTCATCCAGATTTTCCAATTTTGTTGTGTATAGGCTTTTGTAGTAGGATCTGATGATCTTTTGAATTTCCTCAGAATCTGTTGTCATATCTCCCTTTTCATTTCTAATTTTGTTAATTTGGATACTGTCTCTGTGCCCTCTGGTTAGTCTGGCTAAGGACTAAGGATTTATCTATCTTGTTGATTTTCTCAAAGAACCAGCTCTTGGTTTTGTTGATTCTTTGTATAGTTCTTTTAGCTTCTACTTGGTTGATTTCAGCCCTTAATTTGATTATTTCCTGCCTTCTACTCCTCTTGGGTGTATTAGCTTCTTTTTGTTCTAGAGCTTTCAGGTGTGCTGTTAAGCTGCTAGTATATGCTCTCTCCAGTTTCTTTTTGAAGGCACTCAGAGCTATGAGTTTTCCTCTTAACACTGCTTTTATTGTGTCCCATAGGTTTGGGTATGTTGTACTTTCATTTTCACTAAATTCTAGGAAGTCTTTAATTTCTTTCTTTATTTCTTCCTTGACCAAGTTATTATTGAGTAGAGCATTGTTCAGCTTCCATGTGTATGTGGGCTTTCTGTTATCATTGTTGCCATTGAAGACCAGCCTTAATCTGTAGTGATCTGATAGGAGGCATGGGATTATTTCAATCTTCTTATATCTGTTGAGGTTTGTTTTATGACCAATTATATGATCAATTTTGGAGAAGGTACCATGAGGTGCTGAGAAGAAGGTATATTCTTTTGATGTAGGATGAAGTGTTCTATAGATATCTGTTAAATCCATTTGGTTCATAACATCTGTTAGTTTTACTGTGTCTCTGTTTAGTTTGTGTTTCCAAGATCTGTCCATTGATGATAGTGGGGTGTTGAAGTCTCCCACTATTATTGTGTGAGGTGCAATGTGTGCTTTGAGCTTTAGTAAAGTTTCTTTTATAAATATGGGTGCCCTTGCATTTGGGGCATAGATGTTCAGAATTGAGTTTTTCTTGGTAGAATTTTCCCTGGATGGGTATGAGGTGTCCTTCCTTATCTTTTTTGATGACTTTTGGGTGAAAGTCGATTTTACCCAATATTAGAATGGCTACTCCAGCCTGTTTCTTGGGGCCATTTGCCTGGAAAATTGTTTTCCAGCCCTTTACTCTGAGGTAGTGTTTGTCTTTAACACGGAGGTGCGTTTCCTGAATGCAGCAAAATGCTGGGTCCTGTTTATGGGTCCAGTCTGACAGTCTATGTCTTTTGATGTTAAAAGATATTAATGAATAGTGATTGTTGTTTCCTGTTATTTTCGATCTTACTTTTATGTTTGTGTAGCTATCTTCTTTTGAGTTTGTTGAAAGATTACTTTCTTGCTTTTTCTAGGGTGTAGTTTCTTTCCTTGAGTTGGCGTTTTCTGTCTATTATACTTTGTAGGGCTGGGTTTGTGGAAACATATTGTGTAAATTTGGTTTGGTCATAGAATATTTTGGTTTCACCATCTATGATAATTGAAAGTTTTGCTGGGTTTAACAGCCTAGGCTGGCATTTGTGTTCTCTTAGAGTCTGTATGAGACCTGCGCAGGATCTTCTAGCTTTCATAGTCTCTGGTGAGAATTCTGGTGTAATTCTGATAGGTTTGCCTTTATATGTTACTTGACTTTTTTCCCTTACTGCTTTTAATATTCTTTCCTTGTTTTATTTATTTGGTGTTTTAACTATAACGTGACAGGAGAAATTTCTTTTCTGGTCCAATCTATTTGGAGTTCTATAGGCTTCCTGTATGTTCATGGGCATCTCTTTCTTTAGGTTAGGAAAGTTTTCTCCTATAATTTTGTTGAAGTTATTTACTGGCCTTTAAGTTGGGAATCTTCACTCTTTTCTATACCTATTATCCTCAGGTTCTGTCTTCTCATTGTATCCTGGATTTCCTGGATGTTTTGGGTTAGGAGCATCTTGCATTTTGCATTTTCTTTGGCTGTTGTGTCAATGTTTTCTGTGGTATCTTCTGCACCTGAGATTCTCTCTTCTATCTCTTGTATTCTGTTGGTGATGCTTGCATCTATGACTCCTGATCTCTTTCCTAGGTTTTCTATCTCTAGGGTTGTCTCCCTTTGTGATTTCTTTATTGTTTCTATTTCTATTTTTAGTTCCTGGATGGTTTTATTCATTTCCGTCATCTGTTTGATTGTGTTTTCCTGTAATTCTTTAAGGGATTTTTGTGTTTCCTCTTTAAGGGCTTCTAGTTATTTACCTGTGCTCTGTTGTATTTCTTTAAGGGAGTTATTTATTTCCTTCTTAAAGTCTTCTATCTTCATCATGAGATGTGATTTTAAGTCTGAGTCTTCCTTTTCTGGTGTGTTGGGGTATCCAGGGCTTGCTGTGGTGGGAGAGCTGGGTTCTGATGAAGCCAAGTAGTCTTGGTTTCTGTTCCTTGTGTTCTTGCCCTTGCCTTTCGCCATCTGGTTATCTCTGGTGTTAGCTGGTCTTACTCTCTCTGACTGTGGCTTGTCTCTCCTGCAAGCCTCTGTGTCAATACTCCTTGAAGGCCAGCTCTCTCTGAGAGGAATTTGGGTTTGGAGAGCTGTGGTACAGGGTCAGCTCTGTGGTGCAGACAGAAACCAGAAGGATCTTGTCTCCAGCTGACCCTTGTTTCTTGTGTCCTCATGGCTCTGCAAGGGTCCCTCTTGATCCAGTGAATTTGAACAGAAGTGGTGGTCTTGCCTGTGCTCGAAGGTGTGTTGGCACTCCTGGTATACCAGCTCTCTCCTGGCACTATTTGAATATGGAGTCCTGTGTCGCAGGATCACCTCCCCAGCTGCTGAAAGAAACCAGAAGACCACTCTTCAGTCCCTGTGTCCAGGGGATTCCAAGTGGGTTTCTCTGAGCAGGCAGGCTTGTCCACACTCCTGGGAGTCTAGCTTTCCCCCAGCACTATTTAGCTATGGAGCCCTGGTGGCCCAGGCAGAGGTCCCCCCCCCCACAGATGGATCAATCTGTGTCTCTTGTGTTCGTATTTGCTTACAAATTCAGGCTCTCTGATTCTGGATGCTTTTTGTGTGTTGATAATCTGAACTCTACCATTAAAGAATGCCTTCATCTTATGTGACAGTTCTTGACTTGTATTCTGCCTTTGGAATAGTTGCTCCTCCCTGCTTTTGGCTAACATCTGGTTTCTGTGCTAGATCCATGTGCTCCCTTGCGTCTGGTCTGGTCTCCCTTCTATGAGATCCATGTGCTCCCTTGCATCTGGTCTGGTCTCCCTTCTATGATTGTTTTTTTCATGCGTGAGAGATGCTGAGTGTGGCTTTGTGGGGCAGAAGGTGTTAGGAAGCCCTATTTCACCAGCATGCTTACATGTTCAGGAACCCTCTGTGATGGCAATCCTGTTAACATGATTTGTGTTTCTTGCAAGCACAATCCATTAAAGGTAGGTTGACTGGGAGCTAAGGAGATGTCTTGGTCAGTAAAATGCCTACCACACAGCATGGGGACCTGGGTTCAGAGCCTTGGTAGCCACATAAAAAAGCCAGGCATGATAGCATGCCTATAACCCCTGGGGTGGAGACAGAGGGATTCTCAAGGACTTCCTAGTCAGCCAGCCTACCATCAAGTTCTGGGTTTAGAGAGACTGTATTTCAAAGAATGAAAGAAATGGGAAGATAACCAAAGTTGAACTCTGGCTTTCTTATGTAAACATACACACCACCACACCACACATACACACACACACACACACACACAGCACTACATATACTCTACACCCCATACCCACACTACATACACAACATACAGAACACACTCATCATACACACTATATACTATACACACATACCACACCACTACACACAGACCACACACACACACCATATACCACACACTGCACACACTACATACACACTAAACATATACACAATGTACACACAACCACCACCACATACACACACATGCATTCACAGCACATACACCACACAACCACACACACACACATTATGCATATATAGCACATAACACACACATTTACACACACACACATACAACACATGCACACATACACACACCACACACACTACACACATATAACACATACCACACACATTCACACACACCACACATGTACACAGAGTGAGTTGATTCTGACTTTAGACAGTGTATCCTCTCCTCAGTGACTGAAATGGATCGTTACCCTTATAAAGAGAATTGGACCGATCCCAATTGCCACAGGACAGTCCTTCCCCACTTTGATAAGTCCAGCAAAGCCACAGGCTCTGCCACCTCATTCAAAAACAAACATTCTTCCTTAAACATCCATTTGGCAATCTCTCAATGTTGAGGAGACCATGATTACAGGGTTTCTTTAGTCAGGTTATCTGCCACATAGCTCCACAGCCAGTGGTCACTTAGAAACTTCTGGAGGAAAAGGCTAGATGGGTTTCCTGAAACCAGAAGCTCAGGTTGCAGAACTCTGAGGCCGGCTTTAGCATCCTGGCAAGTATCTGGTCCTGCAGTGTAAGAAATCATCTGCCTGAGTGTAGCTGCAGCTGATTCCACGTTCTCCATTAACGAGGCCGGTGACTGTCCACCACACATTCTATATTGTGCAAACCAGTCTCCCATTCTGAAACTCCACATAATGAGAGACTTCTTACATGTCTGCTCTATCAGGGCTATCCTATAACTGCCTCTCAAATGGGCAATGCCCAGATGGATTCACCAGGAGGTGGTCAGTTCGAGGGTGCATTTTATCTCCCTGTTTCCTGGGAAGTACTGTGAATAATATTTTAAGGAGCAAGCTCAAGAACTTTTCCTGTGTGTGGATTCTCCCCTGTAACCTCACATGGGTTCAAATAACAATGGTATATATGTCTCAGAAAGTAAATTACTGCTAGAGATTCCACTTAAAAAGAAGCACCTTTTGAAGCAGGGTGACTGGTTAATGAGTTTCCTTTGGGGAGCGGGAGTCGAGCATTTGGGAATGAGGAGGTGGTGACTTATGAACAGCTCAGTGTTCACTGTGAATCACCAGTCAGGGCCTCTCTGTCTCTCTGACTACATGATAAAACAAAAAGTACTTTAGAAAATTCCACTCGTCACACTAATTCATGGCTTCTGGAGATGAACGTCCATCTGGGGTCTGGTCTACTTGAGGCTTTATCCGTAAATATACAGACTTCAAAATGAAAGAGCTTTGCACTTGAAGTCTCAGAGGTCTTTGACCTCTGCTCACATCAGGGAAGAGGATCCTGGGGTAACTCAACTGTAGGTTCCAGGTAAGGAGAAAGAAACAGAAGCAGGTCAGCAGTAGGCACATCCAAATATCCATGCTGAGGGAAAGATTTCCCACATAGGAACCAGGGTTTGGCGAGGCAGGATTCATGAATAAAATCATTAAAATAGCAGCTTTAGGAGCCATGACTCAGCCGTTTGATGTACTTTGGCAGACCGCAAGACAAATGACCAGATAAAAGATATGACGGCCATTTGATGGTGAACGTGAAAAGAAAGAAAGAGGGTGAAAATTTGTAGAAGAGACGAGGACTGTCAGAGGCTTGTCAATCGTTCCTGAGCTGTGACATCGTGCAAACAGCCATATCTGGTATGGTTCCCTGGGTTCACTGATAAACAAAGATGCTCAGTGATGGAAGAGTCTTCCTTATGCTAATGACATGAATCATGATGGGTCCTGGGTAGCTTCAGAATGAACTGACCAAGCAGGACCTCTAAGGAGGCAGAAGGCTTGAGTCCAACTGTGGGACTCATGCTTTGATTTCTGCTTTACTTGCTCATGCCTGGTCATAGATTCTCAGTAAGAGCCCTAGGCACAGAGTTCAGTGGAGCACCCACATACAACAGAGGTCAGTGGAGCATCTACATACAACAGAGTTCAGTGGAGCACCTACATACAACAGACTTCAGTGGAGCACCTATATACAACAGACTTCAGTGGAACACCCACATACAACAGAGGTCAGTGGAGCACCTACATACAACAGAGTTCAGTGGAGCACCCACATACAACAGAGTTCAGTGGAGCACCCACATACAACAGAGTTCAGTGGAGCACCTATATACAACAGACTTCAGTGGAGCACCTACATACAACAGAGGTCAGTGGAGCACCTACATACAACAGAGTTCAGTGGAGCACCCACATACAACAGAGTTCAGTGGAGCACCTACATAACTGAGCTCACGGAGTGGGGCATGAAAGCCCCAGGCTGCGTGTCAGGACTCTCTTAGGAGAATCCTCCCCCGTCATTGAGAAAGATAGTAATAGCCACCCCCTTGCATGGGTGGAGGATCAGTTCCAGGATCCAAACCTTCTCAGATATTCAAGTTCTTCCTACCAAGTGGTGTCGTATATGCACAGAGCCTGCAAACCTCCTCATGGGTGCTTTAAGTCACTTCCAGATGCCTTGTCCTGCCTAACCTAGAGTAAACGCTGCCAAACTGGTTGTGACAGGTTGTCATATAGAGAGTAATGACAAGGGAGAAAGTCTGTGCCTGTTTAGCAAAGAAGAGATTTGTTTTTCTTTTTGCTACTCCTTACTTGCTGGAACTCATGGCCGTGGGGACCACTGTGCACTTCTATAGGTTTCTCTGGAAGAACTGAACCACACAATGGATAGATAATAAAAGGAGACTTATCAGATTGGCTCACAGGACACAATATGGGTAATCCTGCAATGGCTGTCTTCACAGTGGGGAAGCTGAGACCTGGAAGTTGCTGGTCCGTGGGCCTGAAGTCACAATTGTGTGCTAGGGAAGTTCACTAGAGGCACTGGCCACATTGGAGGGCGAAGAAACTAGGTTCAAACAGCAGCAACAGACAGTGGCAGCCACAGCACTCACCAAGTGCCTGCCAGCAAGCAGGCTCCAAAAGCAGCTTTCTCCATAAACCACCATGTCACCTCCAGAAGATTCTACCCACTCTGGATGAGATGAAACTAGTCCATTCAAGAAATACCACCACATACCTATCCAGAGCATATCCCTCATTTGACCCCAGACCCCAGATCCAGGGGAGATCACTCTTCATGTTACCTGAGGGGGGTCAATGAGAACATTAGGATTTTATCAAGGGTAGTGGGAAGAACAAAATCCAAATGGTAAAAATGGAGGTCAGATGTGTGAATGACTTGGTGTGCCATGGCCACCTGAAGGCAGCAGGGCAGACCTTAAGAAAACAGCCCCACCTTACAGAATCCACAGTGACTTTACAATGGAGGTATTGAATACCCAATAGGAAGGGGATGCTTTAGAACCTGGCTGTGATCTCCTCTCAGCTTCCTGGTCCTTCTGTCCTCCATCAGAAGAATTCAGATGGGACACAGTGTGCCATACTGAAGATAGGTAGGAGTCTCTAAAAGTTGAAGTGAGCATGCTCTCAAGGAGTGAGGTGGACAAGGGCTAGAGAGACGACTTGCCAACCTTCTTAGGCTTCCTGGGCAGCTGTGCATTGCTTCAGTGCTTGCCAGATCCATTCAGAGAAGCTGTTAAGAGAAAGGAACAGCCTATGGCTTCCTTCTTTACCAGAAATCCTCAGGCAGGCCACCACCACCTTACATCTTCCAGGCAGTTCAGGATATCATAGCCACTCAGGCCAGAGACAGACCTCAGATGTTTTGGTGGTGGTGGTGGTGGTGGTGGTGGTGGTGGTGGTGGTTTGTTTAAGCAGGAATCAATGTCCTACAGTTTCAGGTCCCGGCTTTACAAGATATGATTATGAAGGAGACTCCATCTTCAATGCCCTTCAAGCCTGCTAGCATCTAATTATCTAATAAGCTGCCTCCCAGGATCATATTCATATTCTTTTATTTCTTCTTCTTCTTCTTCTTCTTCTTCTTCTTCTTCTTCTTCTTCTTCTTCTTCTTCTTCTTCT
>JADRCH010000144.1:1259111-1284749 GCA_019843965.1 Rhynchomys soricoides | reverse complement strand
TGTGTGTGTGAGAGTGTGTGAGTGTGTGTGAGTGTGTGAGAGTGTGTATGTGTGAGAGTGTGTGTGAGTGTGAGTGTGAGTGTGTGTGAGTGTGTGTGAGTGTGTGAGTGTGTGAGTGTGAGTGTGTGTGTGAGTGTGTGTGAGTATGTGAGTGTGTGAGTGTGTGTGTGGGTGTGTGAGTGTGAGTGTGTGTGAGTGTGTGTGAGTGTGTGTGTGAGTGTGTGTGTGAGTGTGTGTGTGTGTGTGAAAGAGAGAGAGAGAGAGAGAGGATGACGTGTAGCCTTTAAAATCTAGAGATCCATTAGGATTGAGAGTAGGAATAAGAAGACTGAGACAGTCACCATGAGGTAGGTGGGGGAGGGGGAGACAAGCATGGGAATCCAGAGGGGCCTCCTCAGAGAAAAACCTTCAGTGCAAACCCCCCCAAGCGATCCAAAGAACTAAGGAAATAGCGGGATTTGTGTTTGGGGATTGTAGGGAAGCTGCCCATCATGTGATTTAGTTCCACACACATGACAAACACATGAAGGAGGCAGTTGCCACAGACTGGGAGCTGCCATGTCACAGCGCACATGGCTTCTTCACTTTCTGTCTCAGAGGGTGCTGCAGGGAAGTGGGCCTGACTCAGGCTGAGAAATCTGGCCCCTTTGGAGGGCCGTTGTGTTTCAGGGCCAGGCTGCACCTAACAGGTTCCTTCTCCTGTCTAATTCAGATTCTGTCTTGGGTCTTTGCCTCCAGCAGGGGCGCTGTTAGATCTACTTCCTGTGAAGTTGCCAGCGTGTATAGCCTTGATGATCCATGTTCTCTGCATTTGCTTAGAGTTGTCTAGAAAAATATTACTGAGAATTTAATTTTTAACACCTTTTTCTTTTTTTTTTAGATTTATTTTATGTATATGAGTACACTGTAGCTGTCTTCAGACACACCAGAAGAAAGCATCAGATTCCATTACAGATAGTTGTGAGCCACCATGTGGTTGCTGGGAATTGAACTCAGGACCTCTGGAGTCGGAGCTAGACTTTAGAGTAATTTAAGATCTTCTAGATGGCCTTTCTTAACACAAAAATGTTTTTGTTTTAAGTAACTAAACCAACTCTTATCCATTTTAAGCATTTACCTCACTCTGGTGGGAGTCTTAAGAACCAATAACCTGAAAACACAGAAAAGATAAGCCTGAAGACAAGAAGGCAGACTCCCTAACATACATAACCATGCATGTCTACTGGCAACTCATTATTTCAGAGGATCAATGGCTCTGGAAAGTTACTTTGTCACTAGAAAAGCCATTGCTCTTCAGATTTGTTGAATGGAGCATTCTCAAAGTAACACTGGTGGTTGTTTTAAACGCCAGCCATTAACAAATTGGAGAGGCAGATTGGAGAACAATGATAGGCTGTGAGGCAGACACACCCTGGTCCCCACTCTACAAGGACAGACACCTTAGCACAGATTGTTTCTCAAATGATCTGATCCTGTGGGTTTCCCTTTCGGTTCCTACAGGCAAAAAATGGCTCATTAATTGAAATTTAGAAGCATTCACCGTTTCTTGCCAAGGAGATCCAAAAAGATCCACAAAAGGAACTATAAACAAATGAAAGCAATAACAAACTGGGGTGAATCTCCAGTTTGCCCACTGTGTGTGGGGGGGGGGGGGGGGTCTTACAGAATGCTGCTAACATATCCAAACAGCATCAATAACTCCAGAGAAGCCCTGATATCAGCAGAGGGCAGGCGACAAGTGTTAGCCCACCAGATGCCGATTTTTATCAAATCTGCTAATATTTATAACTTCCTAATGAACCCTTGAAGTCTAACTTCTATGGGGTCACTCCTCTCACCCACAAGAGTCATGAATATCTTGAGCCCTGTCAGAAATTTTTTATAGTTACTATATATTGATTGGAGCCTAAATAACCACTCCCTAATGTAAAGATGGGATTGGAAGGAGAAAGACAGAAAAAGAAAACCCCAGGCCACCGTATATCTTCTCTTGAAACCATTCTATTCCTCCTGGTGAATTGACAATTATCCACAGAGGGAACAGAGAGGTGGGGACATTATGCCAACATCAGAAATCTAAATGGCCACTGGGTTGCTGGAGAGTCTTGTCTTAATGGAGAAATTATCATTTTAAAGTGACTATATTACAGGTTACTATGGAGACCTCTATTTGGTGGCTCTGTGAGGGGGGATACCCCAAAATGATCCAAACATCAAAAGTGGGACCCTGGAAGCTTTATGAAACACAGCACCCTGAGCCATTCAGACGCTGGTAGCTAATTAGAGACTGGAGGAATGGAGCTGTGTTCTAGAAGGTCCTGGTGAGCGGTCCATTAAGTTGTCTCATTAGTCCTAGCCCGCCTTGAGGATTATGTATTCATACCGCAGCGGCCTGATGGATTGAGAGCCAGTTTCCATGGAGATGCTTCACAGCCTTGCTGGTTCTCCCCACAAAAAGGAAAGAAGCCATTCAGCATCCAGTGTACATGTGCACACACATACGTCACCACACAGACACACACACATACAGAGATATATCACACACACACACACCCTCACCACACAGAGAGGACATAGCACACACATACAAACACACAAGTAAAACACATACAAAGACACAAAATCACATACCACATGTATACATTCAGTGCACAGATACACACAAACACACAGAGACGCACCCTCACCACACAGAGATGGCATAACACACATATACAAACACACAAGCAAAACACATACTGAGATGCAAAAACACACACCACATGTATACACTCACCACACAGATACACCATGAACATACACACAGACTCACCACACAGACACACCACATAGAGACACACACCACCACCACCACCACTATCACCACAAGTTGGCTCTACACAGCAGGAACTGTAAGATGACTAAGAGAAAGACCCAGGACCTGACTGGGGAAATATGTGGCAGAGGCAGGCTTTTTTATACCTCTAAAACCTGACAGTGAGATGGTGAGCTGAGAAAGGAGGGGTGTGACATTTTCATGGGCATTTGGGTTACAAGGCAAATGGGCTTCAACAGGGGCTGAGGGGAGTGATCAGGCCTTCCCTGATGAAGACCTGGACCAGGTGAGCTGGGAGCCAACCCTGCCCTGTTGCTCCCCTGAGCACCTGTCGGCAAACCTACAGATGAGCTGAGCAACAACACATGGGAAAGCATGCTTGCTAAGCAGGGGATTTCAGAAATGAGGTGGGGGTTCTACTGTAGATGTCTCCAGGAAGAGCTGTGCACAGCCTACCGAGCCATGGGGTCTGTGGGAACGGCTCTCTCCATCTCTAAAGTCTTCTGGAGGATGCAGGGATGTTTCTCCGTTAATGTAGGTGCATGGTCTCCCATGGTCTCGGCTCCATGTTTGGATAGCTGTCTCCATGACTCCAGGGAGGTTACTTATCCTCGGTTTCCTTGTTTGTAAAGTAAAATAAGTAAAGTAACAAACACCACTTGGGACTTTTGCCCAACAAAACCAGTTATTTTCTCACTAATCCTTCAAAGGAGTATTTGGTCTAAATTAAGTCAGCTTTGTGCTGGAGGTGAAGGATGGGTGAAACACAGACATTCTAAAAAAACTTGGTCAAAGGACTCTAGAGACACCTCAGTGCTCTTGTTGCATAAGACTTGCCTGATGACTTGTGTTCTGATCCCGAGAGCCCACCTGAGCTGGACACAGTGGTGCACATCTGTAGCCAGCCCTTGTAGGAAAGGTGGGAGGTGGAGAAGGAAAATCCCCAGGAAGCTGCCGAACCCAGAGCTCACAGTGCAAACAAGCCAGAGAGACCCTCCCTCAACTAGGTAGAAACAGCTAGCAACTGAGGGTGTCCTCTGACCTCCACCCACATGACACGGAAAGTGTATCCACACTCCCCACACATACACACACACACACACACACACACACACATACACACACACATACACACACACACCATACACACACATACACACACACATACACACACACCAAACACACACATGCCACACACACCACACACACCACACACACACCATACACACACAAACATACACACACATACACACACACACCATACACACACATACACACACACAAAACATATACTCACGTACTTACACACCCACATACACACATATAAGCACACATGCACACATACATATAAACACACACACACCACCTTCTCTGGCCAGCACCAATGAGAATATACTACACATGGGGCTGGGTAGGCTCAGGGGTAGAGCCCATGTATAACCAGACAAGATTCTGCTTGCTCGCTGCATCTGAGGGCTAGTCTCACTCTTGCTGGGGCCCGTTTCTGTTCCCAAGTCATAGACCTCTCACCTCTGTGAGACACCTGTGAACACTGAACACTGCCCACCTCAGTGAGTCCACATTCAGGCTCATACACCAAAGTCAAAGGCACAAGGCTTCTGTTAGCCTGTGCATGGGAGCAGCCCAGAGACACTTATGAACACTGCTTTCCTCACATGACTCATGAGAGTTATCAAGGGCTTTGCTCTGTTCACCAGAGCTATCCGCAGACTGTGGTGTCTGGACAGAGCAAGTTGGACCGGATGACAGTGCTGAAACTCCAGCTTCTGATAGCTTCCCATGGAGGACCAGCTCTCCCCAGATCATCCTGAAGTCTCAGCCTTGCCTCAAGACACATGCAAGGCCAGTAATAGCAGGTCAGTTGGTCACACTGCAGAGTCAACATCTGTGGCTGTCCCCTCCCTGGTACTATTTGTTTTGATATCTCATACATGAGCAAGAAGACATTTGCCATGCATTCCTATGACATCATGGCTACATTGCATGTCAGTCACCTCAGAAGTAGATGCTGTCTGAGGTTAGGAATATTCAAGATCTTTCCCCTGACTCTTTTGAAATATACCATATTTTATGGTCACTCCACAGTGCTACAGAATGCTAGAGCTTACAAACCTCAGTTGAATGTTTTGCACACAACCAACTCTTCTATTCTCTGTTTGTGTGGGAACATGCAGTGTGTGTCTGCACCTGGTTTCACGGACATGGTATCCTTCAGGCTCACCCACAATGCTCTGAGAGACTGGATGTTGTGCTTGTTACAGGAGGGTAATATTCCTGTGTATGTTCGTGCTGTTTCTTACTTTGTTCAACCACTGATACATCCCTAGGTTAGGGCCATGCTGTAGTCCTCATGACCGCTGCTGCAGTAAACATGAGCATCAACATTTCTCCCTGACATGGTTGCCCTGTCTAGAATGGCAGGTCACAAAGGATTCGCCAGTGACAGTGGTGTGGTCTCAGCATTTCTGCTTATAACCTGTGTTACTTTCTTTCCGGTGTCTCGGGGAAAGTCATTCAGCTTTCCTTGTCAGGGGCTTTCTGAGGTAGGGCTTTGTACCTGAGGTCTAGGAAGAGCTGCGTGTAATCCTGACAGAGCATCTGCAGTGTTGTGCTTCATCCTTTTAAGGCATCTTCATGTTTGCAAAACATCTTACCAGTGCTCATCTCCCAGGCAGTCTCCCAGGAGCTGCTTTCCTTCTAAAGCCATCGTCTGTCTGCTCTACACAAGCCTTGCTCCTACAAAACCACAGGCTTTCTGACAGTTTGAGGTCAACCGGAAGTGCCCCTAAGTCCCTCCAAAGGTCATATAAGCTCCAGTACTTGACAGTTATGGCAGCCTCTATTCTAGCACATTCCACCATCCAGAAGCACAAATATGGTGCATAGAGGGCAAGTTCATGCCAGTGAGCTCAGACAAACTCCCTATAAAGAATAGCACTTGATATCGCTTGATACTCAGAGACTCGGGTCTTGACTCTGGTGCTGAGGTACAGATCTAGTCAGGTAAGGTAGGCTTTGCTGCATCAAGAAACAGCTCCATGTGCAAAGACCCCCAGCACTGTGGGAGCTGGCTTCCTGGGTCCAGCACATTGACTGGCACCATGACTTGCTTGAGAAAATGGTCCATGGAAGGCATTAACTGTTGATGGTTCAGGTATAGCTTTAGAGTAGCCCAAAGTCTTTAAAAGCCTGTAGAGTCCAAGGCAAAGCAGTCACAGCTGCTTGTGGACTCTGTGGTGCTTTTCTCCATCTGGTGTGTGGACACCAGGGTCACTCTGTGGGTCTGTAACTGTACTTTTTGGCTACTTTATCGGGTTCCTATATTGACCACACTTCTCCAGTCCGGTCCCTTCCAAGCCCCTAACACTAGGTAGGAAAGAAAGAAGGCTAGAGAGAAAAGGGGATGTAGACCTCTTTAGACTACTTCCCACTGATTAGGAGCATTGAGTTCCTTAGGGAAAGTTTGATCTGCATGATCGGGATATCCAATTTTCTCCTCTTCATTTTGCTCATGACCACTTGACAAACCCCAGCAGCCACCGGGGAAGCAGCAGCCTCTGCTGCCTCTCACGGCTCTGGCATTTTTATACCTCCCAAGAGTCCCAAGAATTCTAAACATAAACTATCTTCAGCTGGCAGAATCATGCCCCTGCCAGAGCATGAGCCAAATCATAGTCAGCTGCTGTGGAGAATCTGAAGCAGCCCCATATCCCACAATGGGATGAATTCTCACTACATGGGCACTCAGGGGTCCTCCATTCCAGTCTGGCAGCAGCAGAGGGGAACATTCTAATCATCCTGAGGAAGGGTTTGAGTGAGCTAGCCCAAACACTGTAAACTCTGATTCTTAAGACCCATCTAGCTGTGAGGGAGGCTGAATGACCAGCAAAAAGAAAGGAGCCCAAGTCAACTATTCCAAATCTGAGATATAAGAAAATTTTCATGTCTGGTGGTTTTCTGGATTTTTTTTTTAGTTTACAAAGAAAAAGCATTTTTTATTTTCAGTTTTATTTATTCATTCATCTGTCTGTCTGTCCATCTGTCTGTTTGTCTGTCTACTTATCTACCTACCTACCTTCCTACCCACCTATCTATTTATGTTTGTGGAGGCCAAAGCTTGACATGGAGTTTCTTCCTCTACCATGTTTTTTGAGACAGTCTCTCACTGAAACTGGAGTTCACAAATTGGCTAGACTAGATGCTCATAAGCCTCCAAGAACCCTGCTGTCTCTACCTCCTCAGCACTTCCAGCACTCACTTTCTCTCTCTCTCCCTCTCTCTCTCTCTCTCTCTCTCTCTCTCTCTCTCTCTCTCTCTCTGTGTTTATGTGTGTTTGTCTGTGTATGTGTATGTGTGTGTATGTATATGTATGTCTGTGTGTGTATGTGTGTGTATGTATGTGTATGTATATGTATGTTTGTGTTTGTGTGTATGTGTGTGTGCATATGCATGCACACCTGTGCATGTGTGTGTACATGCATGTGTGTGTGAGTGCCTGCATGCATTACCTTCATAGTCAAATATTCATTGCAGCAAATAGGAGGGGGTGAGGGAGACACAGGGAACCCAGACCGTCTGGAAGAGTTGACCCTAGACTTGCAAGGCCAATGCAACTGGAGGCCTAGTTCTTTCACCCAAGAGAAAAGGCAGTGCCTCTTGCTGGGTGCTCACACATTTAACATCATTCAACAAGATGCTGGAGAATGAGGTGGTCTTGGCATTGGAAAGTTAGCCTTTCCATCCTAACATCTCAGCTCTTTGGGGGTACAAAATAGAGTGACCGTGTTTTGAACTCTGGGAGAAGAGGCTCTGTTCGCCAACAGGTGCCCTGGTATTTGTGATATGCTTGCCAGGCCAGGAGCAGAGTAATCTACAGCGAAGGATCTTCTGTTACAGACTTCTCAGATGAGGGGCTGGGATCTTGTTAAGTTTTCAATTTGTTTTTCCACGGTCCATCATTATATCTGCTTGTGACTTTTGCTGTCTTTTAGCTCCATCTGCAGAATAATAGAGCAAAGCAAACTCGAGGGCCTACAGCCATACTCATGAACACATCTGAGGCTGTGCATAATAAACACTTTTAACATATTGCTCCATAACCTACCATAGAATAGAAGGAGATTTCAGTGGACAGGCGCAAATACGTGTTTTCAGTTCATGTTACTGTTCAGTGCATGAAAGAGAGCATGCAATTTGTGCTTGTCTTATCCCACAGGAAGTGAGTGGCTGCCTTGTGTTCTGCTGAGAAGATCTTTCTCAGGGAGAAAGTGACAAGTTAGCCACATGCCCCTGGCAACATCCTGTGACAAGGCTTTGTCATCTTCCCCCATGTCTCCATGGAGTGTTCTCTTTGTCACCCCACACACTGATCACCCAAGTGGTTCCCTGACTCTGGGAAGTGCTGGGGGCTTGGAGACAAGCATGGTTCTCAATTAGTCCAGTGTCTCAAGGTCCCTCAAGCTCTGGGATAACCAAAGCTGCCATGTTGGCTATTAGTGAGGGAGAAGGCTTCAAGACACAAATAATTCTCCATCTGGCTCTAGGCCCATGGAAGAAAGTTTCTGGTTCAAGTGCAAATGTGCTCAAGCATGATGACCTTGAAGATACGAATGTGTGACAGGTTTGGACAGCTTATCTTGGTGCTGAACCTTATGCTTCTTTTTAGTGGTTTGACTCAATTATCATGTATTGTTTTCTGTTCATGTTTCTCAGGACCATTACAGAATGGAATAAATTGTCCTCAATCACATCAACAATTGCTCTAATGAAAATAATTTCCAAAGATTATATAACATCATCATTTAACTACACACAGTGTCCTCAGCATGGCGGGTGAGGGTAGGTCATGTGGTATTAAAAGCTGTCCCCAAATGGGCAGATGGGTCAGCTATTTCAAAATAAGCCAGTCCTCATGAGGATTCCTGAGAAAATGGAGAAACAAACAAATAGCCATCTTCCCAAACTACTATAAAAATATCTCTTTTAGCTCACACAGGGGGACCTGAAGAGACAATTCTGTGGTTAAGAGCACGGTTGCTCTTGCTGAGAACCCAAGTTCAGTTCCCAGCGCTCTTCAGGCAGCTCAGAACCACCTCTAACCCCAGCTCTGGGGCACCCAACTCCTCTGGCTTTGCACTCCAAAGCACATGCCCATTCACAGATACACCTTCGGGCACATAGTTTAAAATTAAATAAATTATTTTTTAAACTTTAAAACTTACTCAGAGAAATAAAGTATTTTCATATCCTGTTAAAAGTTATTTCTGTTTACCACTGCAAAGATAATGAAACAATATAATCCATAAGTATTTTATAGGGGTGTAAACATCTGTCTGTCACACCTGCTAAGAAAACTGGAGTGGTGACATTCGGGCTAAAGGTTTAGCAAGTCCTGTTTCATTGACAGAAGAAACTGTGGGGGGCATTGAGGTGGAGTCGTGGGTAAAGGAACTTGCCACACAAGCCTGAGCACCTTATTCAACCCATGGAACCTGACGGACTCCAGGAAGCTGTCCTCTAATGACCTCATTAATGTGTAAGTGCAAGCACACACAATAGTAAATTCAAAACAAAGCAGAAAAGATATTATGTATCTTCTTTATGGCCCTCAAAGGAAAAAGTTAAACCTCACATATCCACAATGTTATCTTTGTTCCATGGAACATAAGAAATGTTTCTGTTTGTGACTATAGATCAAGCCAGTGATGCAATGTTTCTGTTTGTGACTATAGATCAAGCCTGATAGATGATAGGTAGGTGAAGCGATGGTAACTTTTCATTTCCTGTCCGAGTGTGCAGGATGAGTGGACCTGATAATTTCCAAACACAGCTTCAGGGTTGAGATGTTTGAGAGCCGTCTCAATAACGGGTCTCTTGACAGACAGCCACAGAGCAGGGTCTGGAAGTCCTAAGGATCTGAGGCAGAGCTCTGGTGTCACCACTTACTAAGTGACACTGGACATAGGAATAACTAAACCCAGCTTCTGTGCCAGCCACCCAGTTCTCAGGAACATGGATGAGAAGGGGACATATCACACAGGCCTATTGAAGTAATTATTATACATCACCATGGGCTCCTGACAAGATCTTCCGTTGTCTGTCGTCTTCACTGACTCAGAGCTGAAACACAACACTAAACACCAGGTTTCCTACTCTGTCCCTTCTCCAGACACCCCACATTTCTCTTTCTCTGGCTTGCCCCTTGTACAGATAGAATAAGATTTCTGGGATTTTGTTTTGTTGGTGCTGGGGACTGAAAGCTGTATGACCATCAAGCATGGTCTACCATTAAGCTACCTCCCTCACTCCACATTTCTATTGTTATCACCCTATTCCTATGGCTCTTTCCATCAGACACGCCACAGGCCACATCAAACCAGATGAGCTGTTTGCTCAGCAAGCATGCCTGGGCCTCTGTGTGCTGGATCTCAGGCCAAGAACTAGATGTATTTCCTGCGTGAGAAAACACCACCACACGGGCAACTCAGCACTGCAGAAATCCATTACTCACCATTCTTGAGGCCCGAATTCCATCAGCAAGGGATCAGTAGGAACACATTCCCCGAAGGCTCCAGGACAGGACAGCATCCTACCTGGCCTCTTCCAGATTGTAGAAGTGAGTGGCCTGTGGCATGGTGTGACCAGTAGGCCTCCAACTGGCCTCAGTCACCACACTCCTTTCTCCTGTGTGTCTCCACAGCCTCTTGCGTTTGCCTGTGCCTCTGGGTCCACAGATGCTTCAGTGCTGGAATCCAGCACAGGCTCTGCTGTAGTTTACCTCCCATGACTGTCATAGAACCCTCTGACCAAAAGCAGTCTAGGGAGGAAAGGATTCATTGGGTTTATACTTCCAGGTCACAGTCCATCTCTGAGGGCAGGGAAGTCAGGGACTCAAGGCAGGAGCTTAAAGCAAAAACATGAAGGAGTGCTAACTACTGGCTTGCTTCCCAGCATGTGTTCAGGTGCCCTCCTCTCCAACACAGGCCCATCTGCCTAGGAATAGTACCACCCACAGTGGGCAGAGCCCTCCTCCATCAATTAGCAATCAAGAAAATACCCCACAGACAATCTGATAGAGACAATTCCTCAACTGAAACTTCTGCTTCCCACATGCTGTTAAGTTGACAACCAAAACTGACCATGACAGCCTTATTTAAGCTTGATCACTCCTGTGAAGATGTGATTTCCAAATAAAATCATATTCACAGATTCTGGAGGTGAGGGCTTGAGCTTACCTTTATTTTAGGAGACATAATCCAACTATCAGTGGAGGTACAGCTGTGATGATGAGCCTCGGGGAGCTGGAAGTTGGCTCAGAGAGCAGTGAGATCAAATCCAGGGTGTGGATGGTGGCAAGACATGTCTGCCCAGGTGCTCAGGAAGTGAGAACTGGTCACCAAATATCAAGAGGGGAAGGTAACAGTCCCTAAGTCACTGGAGATGGTCACCAGACATCAAGAGGGGAAGATGACAATCCCTAAGTCACTGGAGATGGTCACCAGACATCAAGAGGGGAAGATGACAATCCCTAAGTCACTGGAGATGGTCACCAGACATCAAGAGGGGAGGATGACAGTCCTTAGGTATGCATATTCCTTCACTTTCATCATCTTTTCTGCCATCCTGCCTATGTGTCATTACTCAGAGGGGATTTCTGGAGCTGGACATATAATTTGGTGAACTAAGAGCACTTCCCTTACAAACATGTGGACTCGATCTCAAATCTCAAACAGCCACACAGAAGTCTGGAGGAATGGTGGTGTGTGCTTATGACCCCAGCACTTGAGGCAGAGTCAGGGAGACAGTGTCAGAGAGGCAGAGACAGGAGGGTCGCTGGGGCTCCCTGACCAGCCAGTCTAGCCAAATAATGATGAGCACCAAGTTCTGTGAGAGACTCTGACCCAAGACACAAGACACCAAATATCCTGCTCTGTGTTCCACCCACGTGTCTGGGTGTGTGCTTACACACACAAATAATAAAAGGAACAGACATGATATACCATCATCGAATCCGTGCCTTTGCTGTGTGGATTTCAGCAGCTTCCAGCATCTTTGCACAACTGTCATTGACTTTTTCTATTCTAGAACATCCCAATCACCCCCAAGAGAAACGTGTGTCCATTAAGGGTCAGCTCACACACCCCCTGCTGACAGTGGCTGTGATCTCCTTTCTGCTGTCTTCATGGATTTTATATTCCAGAAGTTTCTGTGAACAGAAGCAGACATGTGGCCTCTGTGACTGGGTTTTTTTACTTAGCATAATGTTCTCAAAGTTTATTTGTGTTTACACTGTCTTATGTTTACTCGCATTCCATTGGACAGCTGTGTTATTGTGTCTATCCACTTGTCAATGAATAGGCATTCAACTGTTTCCACTGACTAGACTCTGTGAATAACAGTGCTATAAACATTCACACAGTGAGTTGTTTGTTTGTTTACATATTTACTTGAGACAGGAACACTACTAGAGGCTGGTAAGCACAGATATCTTACTGATAAATGGTGATCTAAGAGAGACGAGACACTGACAACCAAAGAGAAGGAAATAATCTAGCAGATGCCAGGTTGGGTGGCTCTCGGGATGAGTATCAGGAGACGCAGGGACATTTAGAGGTCAGATCCTGCTCATCTTTTACCTGTCTGTGACCCTGTGGATGAGGGGTATATTTAAAACAACCACCACAGATTCCTGCCAGAGAAATGTCACCCTGGTGAAAGACAGTCCACAGCTGAGTCGTGCTTTTTTCTGAGAACTTGAGTTTGCTGTAACTAAAACCAACTTTCTGATCCCTCTGAGGCAGTACAAGCCATGTTCACAATTTGTGTTTCTGTTTTCACGGGGGAGGGAATTTCAGTGACTGCACCCTTCCTTTTTCCTTTATTTACTTGTTTACTTTTTTTTACTGTTCAACACAGAGTTTTGACCCCCTACTTTATGTAAGTGGATCCCCCCCATGTCCTTTCTCCAGCTTGTGAGGGCCTCCGCACCCCATCTTCTCCTTGCCATCCTGGAGGAATAAGTGGGTGCTTTGGTACATTGCCAATGCATCTCAGCCAGCTACTTCTGCAGAAGTCTCCACTCCAGGGAAATGGAGCACAGTTTGTTCCAGCTCTTGGTAAATGCTCTGTTGCCAGCATCTAGGGCTTTAGCTCGGAGTCATGATTCTATCTAAGCTGACTCTTACAAAAGCCTGTGATCAATGTGCCTGTACCTTTAACAGTCCAAGGGATGACAGTCCACGACTTAATAGGCAAAACCATTAGGTTCCTCTCTTACCCAAATCCACACATCCACAGGAATTCTTGAAAAGAAAAACAGTAATAAAATGATAACTTTAAAGTAGAATATATAGAAAAATAAAAAGGAAGAAGATCTACGATTTGAGAAGTCCTTTACAATGAGCATCCCCGAGAAGATGCCCAAAGCAAGACTATGAGAGCGGACACCAAGACAATCAGTGGTTCAGCTAAGCGGCTTCTGAGAAACTCAGATGTTCCATTAAAAAAAAAAAAAAAAAAAAAAACGAGCTATTTTCAGACGTGGGACAAAAACTTGAGCAAATATTTTCTGAGTGTGTATTCTTCTCCATGAGATGGAAACGACTGAGCTCCGTGTGCAAAGTCCTGCTTTAGCAATACTTTTAACTTGTTCTTTGAAGTTTTCATGCGTTTTATACCATGCATTTGGATCACATCTCCCCACCACTACCTCCCTCCAGATCTGCTTATGGCCCCTTCTCATCATGTTCCCAACTTCCCATCCTTCTCGTAGGAATGTTTTTATTAATAACCCCGAGTCCCATTACAGCTGCTCACAGCTGTGTAAGTCCGTGGAACAGCCATGCCTTGTCCAGGACTCAGCACCCCACAGCTGCGCTCCTCATCCGTCAGTTCCTGTGTTCTTTCCACCCACTCTTCTGCCATATTGAGTGAGCCTTGCATGGGGGTTGGTAAACACAGATGGTTCATCCATGGCTAAGCACTCACATGTGCTTTATTTGATGCTTAGACCAGCTATGAACCTCTAATTAACTGTTATAGGACAATAGGTTCCTCTGACCAAAGTCATGAATCTCACATTATGCCCACATGAATCTATGGGCATAAACACGCATATTTAGAAGTCACTTTAATGGCATGAATACCTGGCATGGCAACAAAGCTGGATTCCCTCTTGTGGAGCCTCCAGTCTCCTCAGCCATGAGGTTTTGGTTAGGTTTACAGTACCAGGCATGAAATGCCTCATGAAGAACAGGTCTCATACACAATCAGAAGGTAGTTGGTTAATCTCATAGTTATTATGCCACTGTTTCCTGAATGGGTACACCTTGCTGGGTAGATCCATATTATAGTACTACCCAGCAGCCTGCATAGCAACTTCTGGGACTGTGTTCCCACACACATGACTCCCATCTTCAAATACACAGTCCCATATGGGGGTGCAGCACATAACTCCTCAACTGACCAGGAAGCACCCTCCTTAAGCTGCTCTTAAACATAAGAGTTAACTATAAAAAGCTAAGACTTTTGTTAACCATCACTTCTCAGCACATGAATATCAGATTAATCTATTTTTTTGGATTATCTTATATTTGATAAACATACTCACTTTGGATATGCGAATTTGCTCTTACCTTTAATAAATGGTAAAATTATATATATATATACATATATATATATACATATATATGTATGTACACACACACACATATATAAATTTCTTTGTGACCTCACAGTTTCATGATCAAGCCTGACTGCCTGAGCCTCTAGCAACCAAAAGAATTTACCTGTCAACTAGCACTGCCTTTAAAATAATAGTCGACGTACAGCAGGTAGCCTACCAGAGTGCCCGGCCTTTACAAAGTGTGGTTATCTACGCCCTCTCTCGTGCCCTTTGCCTGAGAAGCAACTCCTGAATAAAGTGGCCATATCCGATCTTGTCCCGGTTAAGAAGACATAATAGGTGATAGTGACCACACCTTTAATCCCAGCACATCCCAGTGCTTGAGAGGCAGAGGCAGGAGGAGCTTTGTGAATTTGAGGTCAGCCTGGCCTACAGAGTGAGTTCCAGAACAACCATGGCTACACAGTGAAATCTCATCTCAGTAAAGAAAAATAAAAAGGCTGTCTCCTCTCAGGAGCAAAACCTGAAGCTGAGCCTAGAGTCTCCAAGCTCATGACCCCCACCTATTCAAATGTGGTGTTAGAGAAGTGACTGCCACCACAGGGGCCCATGGTTCACAAAATGTGGAGGACAGCAACCCCTCAGCCTGCTGAAGGAGGCAAATGGCAGGTTTAAAACCCTCAGCCACAGTAGGCACTCAATAAGTCTCCGCCATTCCTCCTTCTCCCTTTCTGTCCCCTCCTTAGCTAATTCCAGAATCCACACTCTGCCCACAGAGTGGATTTGGTTGCTACTCACAAATTATAGCTTTCTGCTCACCAAAGAGACAGTCAAAGTACAGTATTTGTAAGGAGCAAGGGGGAGGAAGGTAGAGTAATAATGACCTTGGTGACCAAGCTAAGCGGCTATAGGCCATGCCAGATCTGAGCTAAGACCACAAAACGCCAACATCTTCTGGAGATGGGTGGAGCTCCCTAGAGGCGTGAAGCCCACGCCAGAGTATAATAGCCCTATCAGGGCAGCCATGAGTGTGCATCATGGCCCATGGTGCATCATGGTTCATGGCCCATGGGCTGGGGGTTTCTTTATTTGCTCTCTTACAAACTTACTGATCTATAGGAATGTGTACCTACCTCTCTGAACTCCTTGGCAATTATACAGAGCCCACAGAGGCTGGAGAGACACCTCTGGAGTTAAGAGCACTTGCTGCTCTTATAGGGGATTTAGATTCTATTCCAAGCACCCATATGGCGGCTCACAGACATCAGGACTGCAGTCCAGATCCCATGCCCTCTTCTGACCTCACTGGGCAGCATGTCACACAGAGAAAAATGCAGGATGAACAACCATACACGTACAATTAAAAAGTAAAAATCAAGTGTCAGTTTTAGAGCTGTAGAGATGGCTTGGGGCTTATGAACCCCTCCTACCATTGTAGACACCCCAAGTTCAGAACCCATGCAGGAGTCCAGTTCCACGGGGTCCTACACCTCTTTCAACTTCCAAAGGACATCAGGCCTTTGTATGTGTATTTGTCCATACACATACAAAAAGGCAAAGAAACCCACACACATAAAACAAAAATAAAATCAATCTGGGGAAAAAGAACTAGACACAGACCCCATGACAATCCAGCCAATGGTTGAGTCAAGTCACCTCTGCACCACAGAAGGAAAACACCTGTGTCCAGGTGGATTAGAGAAAAGATGGTTAAAAATAATAAGAACATTTTTAAAGCAGGGTAAGAAAAATAAACAAGAAAACATACAAACCCCACAAGAAATAAAGATTTTTTTAAAAAAAAATGTTTTTACTCTTTGCCAGCAGACTGTAGAGGAGATGCTTCCAGGAATATTTTATTTACTACCACTTCAGGGGATGGTAAGCAAGGAAGCCAGATACACAATGAATATTTACCATCAAAAACCCCTCTTCAGATGTTAGACAACCATGATCAAGACTATTCTAGAATTACACTTTCTTCTGTGTATCTTGGCGTCTTCTTTCCTGAGAGAATGGTGCTGGTAACAACAGTTAATCCCAGACCGCCAGCCAGCTCCAAAGGCATCCCTTCTTGTCAGAAGATACTGTGTTAACACTCCTCGGAGCCCTTCAAGGCTGGCCTCAGCTCCATGTGCAGTGGTCCTTAAGTGAACATGGAAACTGTAGTAAAAGGCAGTCAGGGCCCAGAAGACCCTGTCATTCATAGGGATGAAATCTGGGACCACAAACCCCACATCAGAGATGCAAGGCATGACGCTACTGTTTTTTCATTTTAGGATTTGAAGGGAATGCTCTTGTAAATGCCCCTGAATGGAGGTTACTCAGAATCCTCCCTAGAAGAGAGAGAGAAAGCTACTGAAGGACAGAAGTCTCCTCATGACCTCACACTGGGTCCAGAGGATGCTGTATAGCTAGCTAAGGACAAGGTCCCTTTTACAGCTGAAGTTCCAACAGCATCATTGGGCCAACACTTTGTGCTGGAGCACCCAACCGGATTGTGAGACAAGTTTAAAAATAGACAGTAAAGACTGAGCAAAGAAGAAACCACAACATAAATTGGCTTTTGCGATCCAACCGCGATAAACAGTGGGAAGTAATGGAAATGTAATTGTTGAGTCCTTGGATGAGGTATTAAACTTTGAACAGGAAGGAATCACATTAGCAAGCACCCTGGTAAGCCTCTGGAGGGTGAGGTGACTTCTATTAGATGAGCTTTACTGGTTCTGTCCTGTTTACAGATCTCTTCAAAGCACTTGAAAGAAATGGGGGGAGCAAGAAGTTATCCTCAAATGCAGAACTTTTGCATTTTGAAGAGACTGAAGCCACTAGTCTCACTAGTGTCCAGATCCCAAGACGCTCAGCAGAAATGAGTGGCGGGTCTCAATTCTGCAATTTTGTTATGCATAATACTGAAGTCTACCCCATCAGGATGGGAAGTTACTGCTGAAACCAGGCTTCATTCCACTTCCAAGTCACTCAGGATGCCCCTCCCCTCCCCCTCCCTCCCCCCCCCCTCCCCTACCTCTCCCCTACCCCTCCCCTACCCCCTCCCCTAGCCTGCGTGCACCTCTGGCCCTGTCCTAACCTCACCCTCACACTCAAGATATATGGTATCTTTTGAATTATTGAGTGTTTTGACTCATTAGTCTAATAGGCAAGTGCATATGGCCCAAGGAGCCTGAGACACTGAGGCCATCACCCAAAGCATCACTTAGGAAGGCTCTTGGCTCACATACGACAGGCTAGACTACAAAGAAATGTTGGTGTATGCATTAGTATCAATTCAGCGATCAGAGAGATCACCCAAAGTCCTGGGCTCATTCCTGCCTGCCAACCTTAATAAGTTCACTTCTACGCCTCCAGCTTGCCATCATGATCTAAGTCCTCTCAGGCATCCCTCACAACAACCATGGGGATGAAACCACAGAACGGGGTCTTCGTGACTCTGGAGGTTACGATTCCCTGAACATGGTGTTTTTATAGTCAGATTAATGTGGGGGCTCCCTGCAAGCTTGCAAGGGACCATCTTCTTATATCTCCAAGCCTTTCTTTAGAATATGGGGGAGAGAGAGAGAGAGAGAAAGTGAGAGAGAGAGAGAGAGAGAGAGAGAGAGAGAGAGAGAGAGAGAGAGGGGGAGGGGAGGGAAGGGGAGGAGAGGAGAGGAGAGGAGAGGAAGAGGGTGGAGGAGCCTGGCCATTTCTACTCTCTATCATGGGCAGGCTGACTCTTGTTAGACCTGCTGAACGTGTGAATTTTTTTTAAAAAATAAAATTTTAAAAGAACAAAATGAAGATCTCTATCCATGACTAGAGACTGGAATTAGGTCCAAAACTATTCAATCTTCATATACTCCATGTTCATCAAGCACATTGATGAATATTATTTGGTTAAAATTAAGGCAGAACTGTAAAGAGAGGCTGGAAATCCTGCATGGCCCATAACATTGTATGATCGGTAATCACAGAACGGTATTTTTAAAACGCAAGAAAATGCCTCCAGCCATGTCAGCTTCCCCCTTGGGGTGGGGATGGGCAGGGAGGGACAGGAATCATACTTGAGAAGTAGGAGGGCTAGACTAGACTCCCTTTAGCTTTCTGACCATGACCTTCAAGAAGACAGCTCCTGCCTGGGGTGGCAGCAGTGCAAAGATGAGGGCAGGGCTTCTCCAACCTCACTGTTCTTAATTAAAGAAATCGCTGATGGAGCTGAGACTCTAAGGAAAACACTGCTGACCTTCCCATGACAAGGCTCAACTTGTAACTCTAATTAATGCTCCTTTCTAATTCCATCTCAGATTCAGTTTTCTTTCTTTCTTTCTTTCTTTTTTTTTGCAGGCCAATTCCCTTAGACTTTTAAAAATTGATCAGTATTAGATTCCTGTGGGCATTAGCCATCACTCTTCTGGGTTTTTCCCAGCATAACTGTGTCCATTAGAATTCACTGTGTGGTCCCCAATAGGCCACTGCATTTGAACCACCCAGGCCTGACATGCAGACACATCCTCTTGGACGTGCCTTCTACCATCTCCACACACACTAGGGCAGCTACACACACACTAGGGCAGCTACACATACGAATTCATGGTTGTGTCAGCATGCACAAGCCTCACACAAGCTCAAACCCAACCAACCCAGCACGGACGGCATATGGACGGAAAGCTACCCCGACCCAGGGAGTTATTGGCAACTGTTAGTGGTAGGAGAGGCAGGCCACACATCCATGAAGACGTGGGCAGCACAGACTGGACTTGCTAAGTAAGAAAGAAAAAAGGATACACATTTTGGCAGCTAGGGAAGGGGGTGGCTGATCTGAAAGGAGCTGGAGGGAAGAGGTCAGCAGTCCGCACACTGTACAAAATTCTCAAAGATCTATTTTTAAAAATAATTAATCAAACCAATAATATCATAATTCTCAGAATGTGGTTCACAGTGGGAAAGCTGTCAGAGGTCGCCTCCAGGGTTTTGTATCCCATGGTCAGTCAGCTAGCTTTAGCAACTTCTGTCAGAGGAAAGTAGGTAGGGCCCAGGCCTGACGTCCCAACAGATGCTGCGTGAGAATCATCTGCAGGCTGTAGAGCTCTACTTGTGAGAGTATCTCCCTCCCAAACACCCCGATCCCCTTGGGGTTAACTGTCCTCCTGAGGATGAGGATTTCAACCCCTGAACTTGGTGGTAGGAACACAGATGCTCAGACCACAGCACAGCCTTAGTGAGCGGCACAGTCTTCTCTTGTAAAGCAAGATAACCTTTCCCCAGTGGTTTGTTTTGGAGAATGTAGGGAAGAATATTTACAAGTGTCTCTGTGCACTACTCCTGTGATGTCGAGCACCCAGCAAAACCCGGGCAATGGTTTCATTTGCTCACAGTGCTGTCTTGACCAGTTCATTTGTGGTCTTGAGTTGGCAACATACAAACACCACAGAATACTGATGGCAAGCCCATGCACTGAGGTCATTCGGGGTCCATGTCACCATCTTCCCCAGCCTGGAGCTGTGGGTGCCTGTTAGTGCAGGGAGTGTCAGAGGCTGGGCCTTTGACGACTGACTCAGGACTTACAAGTAGCATAGTTTCCCACTGACAAACAAGAGCTCATCTAAAGTCTTGGAATGAGTTGTGAGCATTTTATGTAAGACTAAGCCTCATCTGTAGCAGAGGTTCTTGATCACCCTCATTGTTGGGTACACATACACTCGGATGAACAGTGATGGCTTGATCCCCAGACCTCGTACATGTGTTTGCATGCTAGCTCCCAGCCTCCTCTACAGTCCCTTAAAGTCTCAGGAGACAACCAAGGGTCAAGTGACATTGCGCATAAGTAAATCTGCCCTTACCTAGTTCTGTGCAGCCAGGGTCTTTACCCTTTGCCCTCTGCCCAGGTCTACTTGAAACACATGCTTTTGGAGCAAGGCAAAGGTGACCCTGGAATTCTTCAGATTCACATCAGCATGAGTCTCCAGCATGCTCAGTGTCAACCACCGCCTGGTCACCAAGGCTTCAGTGAGTGAAGGAGCTTGTGGAGAGCTTGTGGGGGACCATAGCCCAGTCTCTTAGAAGAAACATTCTTTTCAGAACCCCAGCAGCATTTCCAGGAGACAGTTCACAGCAAGCAGATGGAGACACGAGGGTTGCTGGCTAGGAACTTCAGCACCCAGATCTGCCAGTAATTCACACTTTCAGGGAGCCAGGTGGGCTTACTCTGCACACTGTGGAACCAAGATCCAAGTGGTGAGCCCCCAAGCAGTAGCACCTATGAGAGACGCTGGTCAGGGAACATGCACTTTGATGAAGTGCAGTGCCACAGTTTGGAAGCTTTCTGTGTGTCAAGAGCTAGGCAAGGTCATGTAGTGGCCAGGGTAAAGTTCTCATCCTGAAAGGCAAAGATAGACCCAAATACCTAGGAGGATAGATGTTAGTTTCCTAGGGTCTCCATAACAACATGTCATGAAGTCTACAGCTTAAAACAACAGGAATTTATTCTGTCACCATCTAGATGCCAAACCTCACAACCTTGGTGAAGTCGAGGCTGCCTGTCCTCCAGCGGCCCCTGAGGAGCCGCTTCCCACGTCTTCCAGGCTCTTGTGGCTCCCAGGACTCTTTGGTTTGTGTCTGAACCATGACATTCTCTGCTCATCTTTCTCATGGCTCTCTTCCTTCTGTCTCTGAGGTCTCCTCTCTGTATATGAGGACTAGTCATTGGGTTTAAGATCTACCCTGAATGTAACATGGCCTCTATATTAGAGACCCTTATCTCCGCTCCATCAAATTCTTGGCAAAAGCAACCTCAGGGAGAAGGGGTTTGTTTAGGCTTACAGTTTAGGGGAATATGGTCTGGTAGGGAAGTCATGGCAGGGGGAGTCATGTGGCAGCCACCACCAGGAAGCAGGGGATGAATGCTGCTGCTCATTCCAGCTGTCTTCCTTTCCATTCATTCTGAGATCCCAGCCCAACAGGTGATGCTGCCCCAAGTTACAGTAGCTCCTCCATCCCCAGCTAAAGCTGTGTGGAAACACCCTCCGAGAAAAACTCAGAGGTGACTCAAACTCCAGTCAAGTTGACAATGAAAGTCAACCATCATAATTTTATTTCAACTCAAGATCCTTAATCACATCTAACAAAAACAAACAAGGAAAAAAAAACTATTTCCAACACCCCTTTCTATTCTGAGATTCTAACTGAGTAGTTGGATGCTGTACACCTTTGCCACACATGGCTGCTGTGAAGTCCCCACACATTCTGGCATCTAGGCCAGCTATGTCAGAAGTGGGAAAAGTCCAGGGACAGAGCTTTCAAGCTGGGTCTTTGTCTAGGCAGCCAGAAAGTTCAAGGCCAGTCCAAGGCCACAGGAAGTCAGCAAAGACAGTGAAGATGAGGCACACAGTTTAGAAAAATTGGTGTCCCTGTAAGTGGTCTATTAGTACTTTGTATTGGGAAATGGTAGTCCCAGAGAGAGAGAGAGAGAGAGAGAGAGAGAGAGAGAGAGAGAGAGGGCTCTGTGATTTAAATGTGAAGTGCAACCATTGAACACCAAGTCCCAGCTGTGATGTCATTGTGGAAGGTGATAGAATGTTCAGGAAATGGAATTAGCTGGAACAGGAGAGTCCTGGAGACAGACCCTACCTCCTGCAGCCCTCTGCTTCCTGACTGCAGACACCACGTGGTCAGTCACCTTGGGCTCCTGCCACCATTCCTCCACCTCCGTATCCTTTGGCCATACCCTTTCATAAACTGCGGCCAAATGAAATCTTTCCTTAAGTTGTTTTTGTCAGGCACTTTATCCCCGAAAAGGGAAGAGCAGCCAACACAGAAACACACACTGAGGATTCCAGTGACATCAGCCAGTTCACATCGAGGTGTCAAAACATCATAGGGTTGGTGGCTGGAGCCAGAAACTTACTCTCTGACAGTTTGGGAAAACAAGATGCCAGCCATGTACTGGAAGACACTCCTTCACAACTATATGTCCACATGGCCCTGCTATACACATGTATAGAAAGAGACAAAGCAAGCAGACTCTTCCTTTGGGACTTTAATCCCACTGGGCCAGGGCCCCTTCCAAATAACATCATTTAACCTTAATTAAATTCTAAGCATTTGAATTAGAACACAACCACCCTGGAGTCAATAACTCCCCCACTGTGTGCCTTTCAGAGGGAAAGTAGCATTTGGTTCATAACAATAGTGAGTTGTCACCTAGCCTGAGAGGAGAGACTTCAGAATTAAGGGAGTTTGGGTATTATTAGGGCTGGTGGGTCCATGGCAGTGTGCTGTCACAGAGACTCCTTCATGGTTGAGCTCTGCTGAGCAGAATTTTCTATCATCATGTATGAAGCCCTGTGAACCAACAAGCAGATGCTTCCTGAGAAAGACTCCCTAGATTAAGTTGAGATTCTTCCAGTCAGGACTGGTCATTGTGCTGGTGTCTGCACCTTGATGACCCTTTCTAGAGAACTAAGTAGTTTGGTGGTCTTTAGAGTGACTTGGAAGAGATGCTGTTATCAATTGCTGTGTGACAGAGAAAGCCAACCCAGAATTAAAATGTCCATGGTCTAAGTCACATGCAGGTATGTATGGAACAATTATATAATTTGTCATCCAAACCTGGTCCAACTTCAGGTTAAAAAGGAGGACCTTGCCATCTTTGTCCCTGGGACACCAGAATAATCTAGAGTGGCCTGGGCAACCCTAATGTAGACAAATAACAAATTCATAACAAGAGGCCCGATTGGCAAGCACAGCCCTAAAGGAGCAAAGATGAACCTAAGTATATGTAAATATGGATGTGTGTGCTCTCTGAATCTTTGAAGATTTAGCATACAGATGTATTAGTTTCCTGTTGCTGCTATAACATCACAAACTTGGTGGCTTAAAATCTCCCTATTTGTTCCACTGTCCAAAAAAAAAAAAAAAATCTGAAAACTGGATAATTTCTGAAGAATAGAAGCTTACTTGGCTTAAGGTTCTGGAGGATGAAAAACCTGAGAGACTGGTGCTGGCATCTGGTGGGGACTTCTAGCTGTGTGATAACAGCAGAGTCTGTCTCTTCTGGTCACTAATATTGTCATGGGGCCACATCACATGTCTTTGTCAAATTCTTATCGTTTCTCAAACACCATCAACTTCTGAGTTTGAGGAATTACATTTCCAACACATTCAAGCCACAGTTGAGAAACTATTCTGTCTGGAATTAGAAGCCCTGAAGTCAAGGAGTCAGCAGGCCAGTTCTCCTTCTGCAGGCTCCTGGAGGGTGTTTCCCCTTTCCTTCCCCAGTCTCTAGTCCCAGGTAGAGGCAGCACAGGGGTGGCAGACTGGTGAGCTTGCAACCATCCACTGTTTCCAGGAAATGAGCCAAAGCCACAGGACCTGAGTTGGAAAGTTGGGTCCCAGCTTTGTTTTGATTCCTACTGACAACACAGTCTTATCAGAGTCACTTGCTATGTCTTCTCATAGTGAGAATGACAGCCCCTACATCTGTCTAGCTCATGATAGACATCAGCAAGACATGGTTGCCATCACATACCTCACCACCGTCATGGCCGTCACCCATTGTTATCACTGCTTGCATACCAAGCCCACCTGTAAGTCTGTTATCTCTCTGTCATTCTCGATAAATACTTCTCTGACTAAGTCCTCTCAGGGCTCCTGAGAGGAGAATACAAAAATACTTCCCTTCTTTCTGAAGCCAACCTCGACAGGCTGAGAGGACTCCCTGAAATGGCATCCTCAACCAACCCCTGCCAAGATTTGAGTTATGCACGTGCAAAGAAATATTTGTCACATAATTGAGGCAGTGCGTGTGCTCCTCAGGGGAGTGTGAACAGACTTGACAGCCCTGAGGGGACTGTTGCCCTGTCCAGAGGCTTCCGTTCAGGACCACATTCCTGAAATGTCACGTGACTTTGTTGGGATGAGCAGTGCTTGGAGAAGAGACTGCGGTTCTGAGCCTGGTTGGAGGTACGGTTGACACACTGTGTATTAGACTCCACGCAGGGCAAGAGCCAGGCCTCGCCTCTCCCTTTCTTAAGACAGGATCTCGCGTCACCCAGGCTAGCCTTGAACTTGTATAACCAAGGACAACCTCGAGCTTCCAATCCTTCTGCATTCACCCTCCCTCCTACTTAGGTGCAAGGATTAGATTACAGGCAGGTACCAGCCTGGTTTTATGTGGTGTTAGAGATCAAACACAAGGTTTTGTGCATGATAGGCAAGCATCCTACTCAGTTACATCACCAAGCTCTTTCCCATTAATAAACTTCATTTTTATAATAATTTTATGAGAAATTGAGAAGGTAAAGCATAGCTCCAAACCTCTGGATTGGGTACATAACTCTCAGCTGAAGCCCAAGTCTGCACTGTACATTCTGTAGGTTTTGACGATACACAGTGTCCTGCATCTCCCAGATAACTGTCTTTTCTAAGCATCCTCTAGGGAGGGTCACACAATTCGCAGCCTCCACAGACTAGCTTTCCTCCAGCTCCACCAAACCTGTGAGAATTAACAATCTCAATATGCACCCTCCACCATATGTGTATGGTGTGTGTATAGTGTGTGTGTGTAAGTGTGCATGTGGTGTATGGGCATGCGTATGTGCATCTGTGTGTGTGTCTGTATATGTATGGATGTGTGTATGTGGTGTGTATGTGTATAAATGTGAGTATGTGGTATGTGTGTGGTGTGTGTGTGGCTGTGGTGTGTGTATGTGTGTATGTGTGTATGTATGTGTATGTGGGGTGTATATGTGCATGTGTCTGTGTGTCTGTGTATATGTCTATGTGTGTGTCTGTGTGTGTGTGTGTGTGTATGTGTGTGTCACAATGCACATGTGCAGGTCAGAGGACAACTTTCTAGACTCAGTTTTATCCTCCATTTGTTTTGAGGCAGGGTATCTCTTATTCAGTCATGCTGCATCCTCTGGCCTTCCTGACCCTAGAATTTCTGGCTGGTTTTCCCAGATCCGGCATTTTTGTTTTTAGTTTTTTGGGGTTTTTGGGGGGTTGTTTTTGTTTTGGGGGGTGGGGGTGTCTTCTTTCTTCTCCTTCCTCCTCTTCTTCTCCTTTTCCTCTTCTTCCTCCTCTTCCCCCTCCTCTTCCTCTTCCTCTTCTCCTCTTCCTCTTCCTCTTCTACCTCCTCTTCCTCCTCCTCCTCCTCCTCCTCCTCCTCCTCCTCCTCCTCCTCCTC
>JADRCH010000144.1:1240228-1250874 GCA_019843965.1 Rhynchomys soricoides | reverse complement strand
CACACATACACACACAGGTGCATGAACACACACATACACACACAGGTACATGAACACACACATACACACACACACAGGTACACACACACAGGTATATCAACACACACATACACACACACAGCTACATGAACACACACACACACAATTTTTAAAACAGCAAATATCTAAACTGGTTCTTTAAAAGAAGAAAAAAGACCAAAGTGGTGGAGAAGCCTCTGAAATGCTAAGCCTCCCTAGTCGCTCACAAGCAGCACAAATGCAAATGAGAAGCATAAGGAGAAACATCACACTCCAGTTACAATGGTGGCTACAGAAAAAGACAGGAGATCGGTGCTGAAGAGGACGTGAGGCAGCTAGGGAGCACGGAGAACCTCACTCGGTGGGAATGGAAATTAGTGCATCTGTTGTAGGACACACAACCGTATGATTCAGAAATCCCCCGACTGGGTATGGATCCAAAACCCTCTCCTCCAAAATAGGAGGTCTCTAAAGATGGCAGGAAGATGGTGAGGGTCCGCTCTGCTCAACTCCATAAGCTGCCAATAGCTTCAGAGCCACTGCCTCTGCCAGCATAGTTAGATCTGCTGGCTCACATGCCCAAGTGGCAGAGCAGCTTGTGTGACAGCCTGGACCTGTTGCAGAGCCTCTTCTTGTTCTAGTCCCCACTCAGAGCTCCCAGCTTTATAGCTGAGTGGCCCAGGATGGCACAGCCAAATGGGAATGTGCTGCTTTTAGATCTGTGAAGGCTCACTGCGTGCTGGACTCAGGAGGTTGGAGGAGGGACTTGTGCTGCAACGTGTCCTTTACCTTAGGAAGCATGACTTGGTGCTTTACCCGTACCACCAGAACCTAAGGCATTTCCTTGAGCTTGTTAGGGTTTCTCTTCTGTACTCTGCCATGCAAGACCTAAAATAGCTGCTACTTCTTGCTCAGCACATCCAATCAGCATGTCCTGCGGAAATGCAGGGTGATGTCCGTCCGTCCTGCCGGCCAGTGTGCAACATTGGGGAGCATGTAATCCCGAGGTCAGCCAGTGAGGGTGAATTGCTGACCTTGTCAGGAGGAAACAGGCTGAGCCTCAGGCCATTAGCAAATATGCTAGAGAAGAGCTATTCCAAATCAACCACCACCAGGAAGGGTGACGATCTGCTCCTGAGCACAAGCTGAAGTTACATCTGGAACAGCAGTTGCAATAGGACAGGCCAAACAGGTGCACCAGGAGGTGCCAGGGAGGCCCACTCCTGCCTCTTTCGAGTTCTGCAAGTGGAGCAAACCCTGCAGTCTCTTCAGGAGTGTGATATGTTTATGAGTGACAATTCTAGCAGCCCCCACCTGGTCTAACTGACCATAATAGCCCTTATCCCATGGGTTAGGCACCTAGCACAGAGCTTCTACATGACTGGTCCATGCAATGAGTCTGGCTTGCGACTGTTACAGATTTTACCAGCAACAAAGCTAGACTCTAAACCCATCCTGACCCAGACTGCCCAGACTGCTATCTCTGTGACTTGAAGGATGCACATCTTTTGAGATATGGGCTACTCCCTCACAGGGCACACTTGGCACCTGACCCTTGCCATGGCTTTAGCAGGAGGTCAGGAAGCAGAGAAAGAAAATCTCAAGAAGCAACAGCAGTGCATTCTGAGGACCAGTGCAACCTCTCCGGTGAGGCTGGAGAAGCCTCAGATGGAGCAGAAAGCTGCTTCTACCCACAAAGACAGCAGGAGATTGACACAGCTTCTTAATGACCTGCTCAAATGTTTTTGTTGTGGTCAGTTTGTACTTCAACAAGAGAACACATAACACCCGGCAGTTTCTGCATAGGAGGTAGCTCTTTACTGTCCCAGACACTGGGAAGTATAAGGTTAGACCAACTGAGCCAGTTGTCTGCTGAGAACTGCCCTCAACTCCAAGGTGGGTCCCCTCCACAAGCGAAGAGCACTGCATCCCACAAGGTAGCAGGAAAGAACTGACTCCCAATAGCCATCCTTTGACTTTTACATACACACCATGGCCCTGTATGCTCTCTCTTGCTCTCTCTATCTCTCTGTCTCTGTCTCTCTCTCTCTCTCTCTGTCTCTGTGTGTGTGTGTGTGTGTGTGTGTGTGTGTCTTTCTCTGTCTCTCTCTCCCTCTCCCTCTCCCCCTCCCTCTCCCTTCCTCTCTCCTTCCTCCCTCCCTCTAAAATAAATGCTTTTAAGTAATAGAATTCAGAAAACAAAAAAAAAAGGAAGGCGCTTCCTGGGAAGGATCACTGGACCGCCGTGTGCCTGGTGATTGTACCATATAACCCACCCCCATCACGGTGATCTACATAGGATGCCCTCCAAGGACCAACTCTGCAAACCACACAGCCTAGGAAGGACCAACAGGCTGACATGTGGCTGAGAAGAAGCCAGACAACTCAAGCTGACTCATACAGACGCTCGGTTTGTTTTTTTTAAATCCACACACAGCCACCTACGCTATTTTAATTTAAAATTTTTTACCCAAGTCCTTTGGAAATAGAATTTTCATGAAAGCCCACATGTCTAAAAAGATTTTCAGTTCCCACATCTGATTCCCCAGACCTTCGGGCTTCTGTGCCTCCCTCCAAGTGCGGAGCATTTTCCAAGCTTTGGTGTATAAAATACAAACACTGTTTTAAGCTGAAATCTAATCGATCTCCTCTTAGTCGAAACGCAAAAATCAAATTCTCATCTCAGAAGTTTGGTTTTTTTTTTTTTCCCACAAGCAACTGCAGCATTTTTCTTTGGGGACAGAAGAGAAACAAGGCTCTGACCACAGGCTCGACCACAGGCTCGTTCCCCGACTTCCTCATGTTCCTGCTTTCTCCCCTCATTGTTCCCAGGGTGGCTGGCAGGTGGGGAGAGGTCAAGACCGCCAGCCAGGACATCTTCATGTGACCCACCATCCCCCAGGAAAAGGTCAATCCCACTACCTGCTTCTCTGGGAAGGCTGGAGTCTGAACCCAGGCCTCTGAGACCACAGTTGTGCTGTGACCTCAACGTGCCTGCCCCATCCCCTTTATCACGCCAAAGCCAATCTGTAAAGGCAGGTGTCTACAAATCAAGGTTCTTCTGAGGTGATGACCCCTCGGTTCCCATCTTTCTCACTAGGACAAGGATATGTGGCCTCTGGTTCCCAAAATGACTGTATCCAGAGTATCCAGCACTAAAACATGGCCTGTTAATTGGAGCAGGTTAACAAAGCTGGCTATGTAAGACTTGTGGATCATTTGTTCCCACTTGGTCTCAGTTTCCTTAAATGCAGCTGAAGCAGCTATGGACCTGCCTATTCCTCTCTCTAGAAGCCCTTCAGTGCTGCGTGTTCTCCATAACATCTTCCACCTAGTGTCTCTTCAGTCTGTGAAGCCTAGGTCGCTCCCATTGTCCCTGCCTTCAAAGCCCACCCAGACTTTGAGTGGCTGTTTCTGACTCCATTTTGGGATGGGTTACAGTGGGATCTAGTAAATGCAATGCATGACTAAATTGCTGCCAAAGTCTAGGCACTAGTACCCACCCCCTTCTACCCTGGTGACAGCCACATGCCTCCAAAATGACCCACATCAAACACTGGAGACAGGCCCCTGGAGTGTATCTGTAGAGGTAGTTGAAGCCGTCCCCTGTGTCCTGGTCATATTGTGATATTGTGGGGGAAGCAGTCTCTTACATCCACCCCACAGGGAAGCGATCTGAGCAGCCTCGGTGCTCAACTTGCTCTCCATCCCAGTCCTAGAGAACAGAGTCACCTAGAACTAGCCATGAAGTCCCCAGCCATATTGTGTAGGACACAGAATGAGACTGCTGCATTGAAAATCAGATTTCTCTGCAGCCTCCACATAGTGCAGTGCTGGTGTATGTGTGTCAGCAAGCTTCAGAAAAACTAACATATGAGCATCCCTGAGCCAAAGGCCAAGAGATCGTCTGCATAGTAACTATGTGACAAATTCTACATGCCATACCCTGTGGCAGTGCACATATATAACCCCAGTGTTTACACTGTAAGAGGGGAGGTGGAGGCAGGAGTATCCCCAGAAGCTCAGGGGCCAGCTAACCTGGGGCACAAATTGGTAAAAAAGAGGCCCATCCTCAAACAAGGTGGAAGTAAGAACCAGCACCCTAGCTGCCTTCTCACATCCACCTTATGCTGGGATAAATGAGTGTGCATTCACACACATGAACACACACATGCATGTACACACATATTACACATGCATATACCACACAGACATATCACACGCATTACATACATCACATACATACACACACCACACACACAACACATACATACACATACCACACATAACACATACACACAACCCACACACTCACACACACTCACACACACCACACATCACACACACCACACTTCACACACACCGCACACACCTTTGCACCACATACACACACATGTGCTCATGCACACACAAGATAAACAGTAGAACTTCCCTCATTTGCCACCATTTGAACAGCGTCTATAATGTCTTACGTAACAGTATTCAACACCAATGAATTGGTCCTTGTTTGGGGGGGGTGCGCGCGTGTGTGTTTCACATAGTGTAAAAGGCATATAAATGACATCCACGTTTAGTTTACATTTTAAACCAATCTTTTCTATACTAACTACATCATGGCACACACAGATGTCAGAGGAAAACTTTCAGAATTGATGTTTTCCTTCCCACACGGGTCTCTGAGAACAAACTCAGGCTGGTGTAGGCCACCTTTGCCTGCTGAGCCATCTCCTCAGCACCAGTACTGACATTTTTCTATCACTTTTAAAATCTAGATCACAGTTCCCCGCTCCAGCATTGTTGAAATAATTATTACTGGGTGTAATAATTAGATGACAATGACAAGCACAGTCCATCTTTCCTGGGAGCGGGGGATACACATTGCTCTCCATATTGTAGGACATTTGCCTTTACCCCTGGCTAGTATTCACCAGATACCAACACCTGAGCCCTGTTGTTCATGACCATAAGAAATGTCTCTAGATATTGTCAAGTGTCTCCTGGAGGCAAAATCTGCCCAACTCAGACCAACTATAAAGAACAGAGCAACAAAGCAAACCTGGGCTAGCTGTATGGTAATCTTCCTGGTATACATACTCTCACCACAGCCAGTTTCCAACTATCAAAGGAGTGTCACAAACAGACTGAGAGAAAGACGAAATGGTGTGTTCACACCACACGGGCATGAGATGGCATGTTCACACCACACGGACATAAGATGGTGTGTTCGCACCACATGGGCATGAGATGGTGTGTTTGCACTACCCAGACATTAGATGGTGTGTTCACACCACACCGACATGAGATGGAGTGTTTATACCATACAGACATGAGATGCTGTGTTCGCACCACACCAGCATGAGATGCTGTCTTCGCACTACCCAGACAGTAGATGGTGTGTTCACACCACACTGACATGAAATGGTATGTTCACACACATGGGCATGAGATGCTGTGTTCGCACCACACTGACATGAGATGCTGTGTTCACACCACACTGACATGAGATGGCGTGTTCATACCACACGGACATGAGATGGAATGTTCATACCACACAGGCATGAGATGCTGTGTTCACACCACACTGGATTGAGATAATAGAAATGACTCTGAGGCTCTAGTACAGAGCTGGGCTGTGGTCAACTGGTAAAGGGCTTACCTAGCACTGACAGGGCCACGGATTCTATCACCAGCACCACATAAGCCAGGCCTGTGATCCCAGCACTCAGAAGGCAGATGCAGAAGGACCAGAAGTTCAAGGTCATCCTCAGCCACAAAGTAAGTGTGAGGCCAGCTTGGGATGCTTGAAAGCCTGTCTTAAATTTTTAAAAACAGAAACATCAGCACATTAAACAAGAAGAAAGTGGTATTTTGGATATTATACCTTAGCTTTTAATATTTTTAATGTAGAAGTAACAAAATTATTTATAAAATGGATGCATTTAACAATTGCCTCATAAAATTGCCAAAACTTTAAGGTAAGCTCCAGAAAGTCAACATGGATGACTCTAGCCCTCTCTGCTTCTCTACAGCCAGGAGCTTCAGGATTAGAACAAAATGGTCACTGTGTCTTAGCCAGCACACTTCAAGCAGGACGTGTGTGTGTGTGTGTGTGTGTGTGTGTGTGTGGTGGAGGTAGGTGGTATGTGGTAGATGTGTATGTGGTGTGTATGTATGTGTTTGTGATGTGTTGAGGTGTAGTATGTGTGTGGTGTGGGTGTGTGTATGTGTGTGTTTGTGATATGTTGGACTGTGGTATGTGTGTGGTGTGTGGTGTGTGTGTGTATGAGATGAGTGTGTATGTCTTGGGTGTGGTGGTGTGGTATGTGTGGTGTATGTATGTGGTATTGGTGTGTGGGGTGTGTGTGAGAGAGTTATATATGTGTAGTTTGTCTGTGGTGTGTTTATATGTGGTGTATGAGGGCTGTATATGTGTGTGGTGTGTATAGTGTGTGTGTTTGAGAGAGAGAGGCCTATGCAAGGTGGGCTTCACTTTCACAGACTACCAGTAGGTAGTAATACCTCAAAGGTGCCCTAGGAAGCCACAGAGAGAGGCTGACATCAGACTCATAACCCTGTGTGTGTCTGTGTGTCTGTGTGTCTGTGTCTCTATGTGTGTTGCTTCTCCCTTTCCACTAATCCCAACTGTCCCTTCAGTTAAGGAATAGTCTTCATCTCTCTCTCTCTCTCTCTCTCTCTCTCTCTCTCACACACACACACACACACACACACACACACACACACACACAGGGTTATGAGTCTGATGTCAGCCTGCCAGTAGGTAGTAATCCCTCCAAGGTGCCCTGGGAAGCCACAGAGAGAGTCTGTGAAAGTGAAGCCCACCTTGCAATGAAGACCACAGGACGTTAGAGATGCTAGGACAGACACCCAGGCTGTCCATCTGCTTAGGAAAGTTGCAGGCACAGAGAGAAGCCTGTGCTACAGGTAGCAGCTGTCCACAAGCTCTTAGGAGCCCAGAGGATTCCGTCACGTGCCCCAGATGCCTGACATGGTGCTGCAGGGTTTGATGCTTGCCCTGCCGGGCTTCAGTTTGATTTGGTCAGATCTTTTCTTCATAAGCTCTACCCACATTTCTCTCCTTCAGAACTCAAGATATTTTGCACCAAGTGTGGAATATTTTAATTTAAAATGATGTGGTTGAACACAAAGTTGAGAAGAGTGGGATTACATTGGTTCATCTTGTCAACTTGACCTGATTCAGAATCACCATGGAAATATACCTCTGGGCATGTCTGTGAGGGGTGTTTGCAGAAAGTTTAACTGAGTAGAGAAGACTGACCTAAATGTAGCTGACACCGCCCCCTGGCTGGGACTAAATAGAAAGAGACAGCAGTCTGGAGAAAGCACTTGCTAGGCACTGAAGGATTCTGGGACAACCAAGTATGCATTACCCTACCTAAAAAGTACTAAGCACCAGCTGACTCAAAACTGATTCTGGAGAAGGCCATCACTAAGTAGCACATCCCTGCAAATGTGCACAGACCCAGTCCAGCACCTCCTTCCTGGCTCTCCGCCCCTGTCTGTCCTGCTCCTCAAATACTGTGCTGATGGCTCCCACTCCCTTGTTTTCAACCTGTTACTCTGGAAGGAGGAGGTCTTTTTAAGCCAACATCTTCTCTACTCATTTCTCAAGACCACATTTCTTGCTACTTTTCCACTTAGCTCCTCAGTGTTGACTCTTGGTTTCAAAAGGGGGCTTGAATGAGAGTGGCCCACAGAGGCTCATAGATTTGAATGCTTGGTCACCATGGAGTAGCACTGTCTGAAAGAATCGGAAGATGTAGTCTTGTTGGAGGAAGTGTGTCACCGGGGTTGAGCTTTGAGGTTTTAAAAACCCATGCCAAGTCCAGAGTCTCTGCCTATGGATCCAAACTTCTCCAGTGTCTGCGTGCATGCCGCATGCTCGTCTCCATTAGGACAATAGACTATCCCTCTGAAACTGACAGAAACCCTCAGTTAGATCTTTATTTTATAAGAGTTGCCATGGTCTTGGTGTCTCTTTGCAGCAAGAGGACACTGACCAAGAAAATGGCAGAGAACCTACCACTCAGCTTTATTTTTTTTATTGGATATTTATTTACATTTCAAATGTTATCCCCTTTACCAGTTTCCCCTCCAGAAACCCCCTATTCCATCCCCCCTCTCCTTGCTTCTATGAGGGTGTTCCCCCACCCACCCACCCACCCACTCCTGCCTCCCCACCCTCAATTTCCCCTACACTGGGGCATCAAGCCTTCACAGGACAGGCCATCCTCTGCTACATGTGCAGCTGGGTCCCTCCATGTGTACTCTTTGGCTGGTGGTCTAGTTCTTGGGAGCTCTGGGGGGGTCTGGTTGGTTGATATTGTTGTTCTTCCTGTGGGGTTGCAAACCCCTTCAGCTCCTTCAGTCCTTTCTCTAACTCCTCCATCAGGGTCCTCGTGCTCAGTCCAATGGTTGCAGTAAGCAAACGACTCAGCTTTATTTTAAAGGCAGTTGTGTTACAGCAACCACCTTGACAATCAGAGGGAGGCTTGGTTCTCCTTCCGGACAAACGTGACCTCTGAGTGTGTATCTCAGTCATCAATTCTTGGCTGTGGGTTCTATATCCTTGGAGTCAGCCAAAGCATGAATGGAAAATACTTGGAGGGGAAATGTAGGAGCTGAACATGTACAGATGTTTCTCCTTGCTGTCACTTCCTAAATAATGCAGTGTGGCATCAATTTACATAGCATTTACATTAGAGTGGGTGTTAATAGTAACCTAGAAGTGATTTAGGTAAACAGGAGGAGGTGCAAACACTGTACCATTTTATAGAAAGATGTGGAGCACATGCGCAGAGCTTGGTACCAACTTCTCATCCTGGAACCAAGCCCCATGGATGCAGAGGAATGGCTGTGTGTGGGATAATAGAAGGTGGAGTCTCATCTCCTTATACAGCCAATGTGACCTTGATTTTCCTGCCTTCACTTCTCAAGGACTGGGCTTATAGAAAAGCACCACCATAGCATCCTAGGACTCTAACCTGGGCTTTGTGCACGCTAGGCAAACGCTTTACCAGTAGAGTTACATTCTGTGGTGGTTTGTATACGCTTGGTCCAGGGAGTGGCACTATTAGGAGGTGTGGCCTTGTTGGAGTAGGTGTGGTCCTGTTGGAGTAGGTGTGGTCCTGTTGGAGTAGGCGTGTCACTGCGGGCGTGGGCTTTAAGACCCTCATCCTAGCTTCCCAGAAGCCATATTTTGCTAGCTGCCTTCAGATGAAGATGTAGAACTCTCAGCTCCTCCTGCACCATGCCTGCCTGCCTGGATGCTGCCATGTTCCTGCCTTGATGATAATGGACTGAACCTCTGAACCTGTAAACCATTCCCATTTAAATGTTGTCCTTACAAGAATTGCCTTGGTCATGGTGTCTATTCCCAGCAGTAAAACCCTAACTAAGACACATTCCTAGCCCAGAAACAAAAAGAAGCCTAGACCAGTGATTTTTTTTTTTTAAAGACATCAATTAAGCATGATGTCTAGATACCAGAGGCATAGAGTATAAACCATACTGTCATGGCCTCTCCCCCTCCCACTGGACTAAGAGTCCAGTGTTGTTGTCAACTCAAATCATCCCAAATGGCCCAAAGAGATTGTCTTAGTTAGTGTTCTGTTGACCAAGGCAGCTTATCAAAGGTTTTTAATTGGGGGCTTGCTTACAGGTTCAGAGTGTTAATCCATGATCACTGTGGCAAGAAGCATGTTGGCAGACATGGTGCTGGAGCAGTAGCTGAGAACTCACATCTGATCTGCAAGTTACAGACAGAAAGAGAGCAGAGACTAGGCCAAACATGGACTTTCAAACCTCAAAGCCCACCTCCAGTGACAAACCTCCCTCAGCAAGGCCACACCTCCTAATTCTTCCCAAAATGTTCTGCTAACTGTGGACCAAGCATTAAAATATATGAGCCTATGAGGGCTCTTCTCATCCAAACCACCCCAGGGATTATGAGAAGAGATGTTTCAGAGGGCCTTAGGAAGTCATGATATCCTCTAAGGAAATATTAAGACAGCAGCTCCCAGAATAAAATAATGATTTTTACTAGAAAGTTCTAGGGTAAAATTTGACTGTTCTCCCTGATGTCTTGGAGAAGCTCTGAGAAGTTTTGGAAGCCTGGATCAGGTTGTGTGTGCCTTGAGCTGTAAACCACCCATGTGAGAATGAGAGATACTTTGTATCCAATGAGTGACTACAATTTAATTGGTCTGACCCTGTGAGAATAGGTTCCGTAAAGTCAACGGATAAACAAACCCTGGACAAAGACCTGCTCCTTTTAGGTCTGAGGAGGTGTTGTACACTCTGTTCCCTAGATTAGTGAGTAAAGCAGGCTCTCCCATGCACAGGATCTTGGTCACATAACAGGCTCTTCAGGAGACCAAATATAGTCAGCCACTGTTGATCCCTTCCCCAGAAATGGACACAGCATCCTCTTTCACCAGGCTAGAGGTCCAGGGTAGTCAAATGCCCCTGGACAAAAACTGATGTCTGCTTAGGTTGTTAAGATCTCTGGGTGACTTGAGTATTGGTCCTGAGAAATAGCATATGTGAAAGAGTTGTTCGCTTAGAACTTCCCTACATGGAGGAGTCAA
>JADRCH010000144.1:1209276-1235228 GCA_019843965.1 Rhynchomys soricoides | reverse complement strand
CCTGGTCAACACCTTCTAAATCCATGTTTTATTTTTTGCTGCCCCATTACCTTCTGGGCAGTCCCTCCCACAGGGCCATTTTCTCTTTCGACCTACATTTTGGATGAATTTCTTCCGCAGCTCTAAATCTGATCCGTCTCCTTCCAAGACATGGTGATCTCTCCCTCCTTCCTTCTCCCAGTTCCTAGCCCATGCAAACTAAAGGTACTGCCTCAGTCTACCTGCCCAGCCATTAGTCATTGGTTCTTTACTGATCAATCAAAAACCAACTGGGGACAAGGACCTTCAGTGTTTGGACAAACAAATTCCCAATTTGGGGGTCCGGATTAATTTAAAGCATTAGAACCAATTCCCAACATATCTTGAAACCAGGAATGGCAGGTCCCGAGTCTGGAAACTCTCATGATGCAGGAACAGAGACAACTGTTGGTACCTACTCCTCAGGCCATGCTATCTGCAATGTGCACCAGCAAAGTCCTGCTGAGGTGCCTGGGTCAAGGAGATGTTGTGTACTCCATTGTCTAGGCTTGACCAGTGTCTCTGTTTGGTCCCTCAGGATCTATCATCACCAGGACATGGGAGCTAGGGAAGGCACAGTCCTTTTTTGATCGGTGGGAAGAGAAAGCCCAGGAGTGATCCCTGAAAGAACTGTGTTGATCCACAAAGCCATGTTCCCATGGTGCATGCCCAGGTGCGCATTCAGGGAAGAGCAGGCTCAGTTGCCTTTTCAATTAGGATTGGTGAGGAAAGGCACAAGAGGAGGCAATCATTGTCCCTGCTTTTTAGAGATTCCCCTCCTTGTCATGTGAGAGGCACCATTGTCTCTGCTTTTTGGGGAGTCCCTTCCTTGCCATGTGAGGACAGCTTTGTTGCAACCTCCTCTGCCACCCTCCAAGTCCCCAGGAGTCCTCAGCAGGGTTCTGCAGCCCTCTCACAGGAGACTGGGTGGGGAGGGAACACCAACAGGATCCAACCCTGGCGAACAGCGCACAGCAGAAGCTGGGTGACAATCTGAAACTTGCTGTTCCAGAAACTCTGGAAATCTCTTGTCGTGATTCAAAGCTGCAAATGAGTGGTTTTCGATGAATGTGGGAAGCCTGTGGTGACGGAGGCCACACAGCTCTGAGAGCAACCCTGCTCCCTGCCTGTGCTTATTCTCTGGTAGACTCTGTTTGAAGAGAGTCCCTGTGGAAGGAGCTCAGCTTGTCATTATTCTCAGTGCTGAACGAGCCGCAAGCTGGCAGGTCCACACAGCACACCCCAGGGGCTCATTTCCAGTGGCTTAGATGAGGCTTAGGCACGAGATGGTGTGTGTGTGTATGTGTGTGTGTGTGTTTGTGTGTGTCTATGTATGTCTGTGTGTGTCTGTATGTGTGCACATGTGTGTATGTGTGTTTCTATGTGGGTCTGTGTGTGCACATGCCTGTGTGTCTATATGTGTCTATGTGTCTGTATATCTGTGTCTGTGTCTGTCTGTGTCTAGGTATGTGTGTGTCTGTGTAAGTATATGTGTGCTGGTATATGTGCATATATATGCATATATAACAATCTCAGGTATCATTGCTAGGGGCCATTCACCTCATTTTTTATTAATTTATTTATTCACTTTACAGACCGATATCAGCCTCCTCTCTTCCCACAGATCCTCCCCACACAGATCCTCCCCACACAGATCCTCCCCACACAGATCCTCCCCACGCGGATCCTCCCCACACGGATCCTCCCCACACAGATCCTCCTCACACAGATCCTCCCTACACAGATCCTCCCCACACAGATCTTCCTCACACCTCCTCCCCTTCTCCTCTGAGAATGAAGGACCCCCCTGGGTCCACCCCATGCTCCAGCACAACAAGTCACTGCAGGACTAGCCTTGTCCTCTCCCACTGAGACCAGACAAGGTGACCCAACTAAAGGAATGGGATCCCCAGGCAGGCTACAGATTTAAGGACAGCCACTGCACCAGTTGTTGGTAGTGGAGCTGGAGGCCACAACCTTTGGTCATAAAACTCAGCAGAGTTTGTCACTGTGTGGTGTGGCCTTCCCAGGGACCCAGCTTGTATGTCTGCACAGACTCTCAGGTGTCATAGGTCAGCACATAGCTGTACACATTGGGAACATACAAGAATCAATCTCATGGGAGTCAGACCCTGTAATGCCAGGCATTTGGCTTCTACCCAAGCTACAGGTTGTCACCATACAGCCAGCACATGGAAGGTAAACCCAGTGTTCTCCCTGTGTCCCGCCCAGCCACTCATCAACCCAAGGCTGGCTCCTCTGGGACCGATGTGCCTTGTAGGTTTTTAATTTCTAGTAACTTGGGCAGCAAGCCTCTCCACCTGCCACACTGGGGTCTTGTCTTCAGGAACTGTGAGAAGACTGCTCAGACATGGGTTTCAGCCAATTGAAAGTTTTGATTAGCCATCAGGTGACTAAGATCCTAGTGTAGAACCGAGCCTTTCTTAGGGTAAACTTTCAGCGTGCGCGTGCGCGCGCGCATACACACACACACACACACACACAAGTTGTGAGTTGACATACTTTAGTTAGCAAGAACAGTTAGCTAAATCAGAACTTCAGAAATCAAAAAGCTGGGTTAGTACACTTAGAGACTTCTCCAGAACGATGGACTTTAATGGATTACGTCTTTGTTTTCATTTTAGCAGGTCTTGCTGTCTACGAATGCTGAGTTTTATGGTCTAAATGGTGCTTCCACCGTGGAGTCAATTGTGCTAAGGTCTGGAGGCCTGTTTCAGACTCACTTTACAACTGCTCTCCCTGGGCCAGGGAGCTCTTCATGTGTGGCTTTGGGAGTGGCCGTCTATGCAAGATGCTAATCTAGAGGAACCCTGGGAAAGGTGCAAAGCCACACTGGTGGGGCTGGTCTTCTCATTTCGCCTTTGTGAAATACTTTATTCTTCCAGTGGGGCCTCTGGATGAGGGATTTTAGACACAGAACATGACACCAAGCTCACTGCCCTTTCCACCATCAGCTGTGCCGAGCAACACACACAGAGAAAACAACTAAGGTCCCGACCCTAACCAACAAACATCCCACCAAGACTTGGGCCAGAATCCAAAAGTGGGGAATGATTCACAGAGCTGAGTGAATGCAGAGACTGCTGGGTAAAACCTGGATCTCACAGTAAGGTCTGAGAGTCCCGGGCAGTGGCCACATTGTTGTTTCAATTAAGAATTATTTGCTAAGAAAGTATTTTGTGAGAATCAGTCCTACAACCTGGGCTCAAGCCAGCCTCTTCATAAATGTATGATCTACAAAGCTCAATTTCCATCTCCTTCCATTATAAGGAGTAGGTGTGTTGGTGTGTGTGTGTGTGTGTGTAAAAGCACCTATGTGTACATGCATGTAGAGCCAGAGGACTACCTCAGGCATCATATCTCCTCCTCTTCCTCCTCCTCTTCCTCCTCTTCCTCCTCTTCCTCCTCCTCCTCCTCCTCCTCCTCCTCTTCCTCCTCCTTCTTTCTCTCTCTCTCTCTCTCTCTCTCTCTCTCTCTCTCTCTCTCTCATCTCTCAGATCTCTTATTGGTCTGGAACTCATCAAATAATCTAAGCAGGTTGGCCAGTGAACCCATGGACCTGCCCATCTCTATCTTCCCAGAACCAGATTATGAGCACACACCACCATGCCTGGACTATTTTATGTAGCTTCTGGGAAGTGAGCACTGCCTGAGCTATCTCCTCAGGTCAGGAAACAGCTACCCGACAGCACATGAGCCCTTTATCCTATAAGCCCTTGGGCACCCACAGATTGACACCACCTTCCATTTGCAAATGGGGGTTGCAGTGATGTCTACCAACCCAGGGAACCAGAGAGTCCGGTCTGAATGCATCTTCATGAAGCTGCTGCCTTGGGTATTTGTTTGCCTTTTCTGCCTCTGCTGAGTGACCCTCAGAGCTGCTAAATGCCAGGCACATGCAGTGCACTTCTGCAGCATGAAATGCTCACCCCAGGGGTCTCCCCAAGGGCTGAAAGCTCAGTCTGAGCTATGCCTGTGAGGAGCTGAGCATCCATCCATTCCCACGTATGCTCTGTGCCTCCATTATGCCCCCATCTCCAGCCCCCTCAGCCTGAAGCCGCCCCTCCCAGGACCATCCACCTCACTTGGCACTACCTCTCATAAGGAGGCTGGGAACTCCCAGCTCAGCTCAACTGTGCTAAGGCAGAGAGGTGCCCTTGCAGGTCCCTCAGCAATGAATATCCAAGCTGTGAATGGCTTGGAGCCCTTCTTCTATCAGCCACTACTATAGTGAAACATAGAAGGGCTTACTGCCCTCAGCTCATCCACCTGTGAGATAGCCTCCATTTGCTTGCTTGCTGGCTGGCTGGCTTGCTTGCTCGCTAGCTCACTTGCTAGCTCACTTGCTTGCTTGCTTGCTGGCTGGCTTGCTGGCTTGCTGGCTTGCTGCTTTGCTGCTTTGCTGCCTTGCTGCCTTGCTGGTTTGCTGGCTTGCTAGCTTGCTGGCTTGCTTGCTCACTTGCTCGCTTGCTCGCTTGCTCACTGGCTGGCTTGCTTGCTTCTTTGTTTGCTAGCTAGCTCTCTTGCTTGCTCGCTTGCTTGCTGGCTACCTGGCTTGCTTGCTTGCTTGCTTGCTTGCTCACTTGTTTGCTAGCTCGCTTGCTGGCTTACTTGCTTGCTCACTAGCTCACTTGCTCGCTTGCTCGCTGGCTGGCTTGCTTGCTTCTTTGTTTGTTAGCTAGCTCTCTTGCTTGCTCTCTTGCTTGCTGGCTAGCTGGCTTGCTTGCTTGCTTGCTCACTCAGTTGCTTCCTAGCTCGCTTTCTTGCTGGCTGGCTGGCTGGCTGGCTGGCTTGCTTGCTTGCTTGCTTGCTCGCTCGCTTGCTTGCTAGCTTGCTTGCTTGCCTGCTTGCTTGCTTGCTAGCTCACTTGTTTGCTTGCTGGCTTGCTTGCTCGCTTGTTTGCTCTCTAGCTCTCTTGCTTGTTTGCTCGCTCACTCGCTCGCTTGCTTGCTTTTTTGCAGTCTTCTTCAAGTTTTTCTTTTAGACTTTGAACTCCAGATATAAAGCTCTCTGGTAGCATTTGAAGATTTTTGCAGGAGGCAAGACAACAAGAAAAGTCCTCAGAAGAGGGCCTTCTACCCCAGGCACAGCTAGTTGCCCATGGGCCTGTGCTTTTATTATGACACAGGTATTCCAGAAATAGAGAACAGAGGACTAGAAAGTCAGCCATGTCCTTTTGATTCTGCTTCTTCACCATAAGTGAATTCTCTGTGTTCTGAGATATCACAAGTTAAATCCGCTAAGACAGTTTAAGTTTTCTTTCTTAGATTTCAGAGTAGGTCTCACTGAGGTCCATGGGGAGGCCATCTCTTCCTTAAGCCCTCTTTCTGGCGTGCATAATCATTAATCATAACTCATTTAATCATTGAGTGTATCACAGCAGCGTGTGTGTACATGCATAAGTGCTCCATGTGTATGTATATACATGTGTGTACATACATTTGGAGGCCAGAGATAAACCTCTGGCGCCTTGCTTAGTTGCTCATGACACCCATTTATTCAGACAGAGGCAATTTTACTTTTAATTCTCTAGTTCAGTGAGGCAAGCTAACCTCAGTGGTCCACATGTCTCTACCTCCTGAGAACTTGTATTACAAACATGAGTTCCCACATGGAGATATTTCTTATGGGTTTGGCTGAGATACATCCTCCTCACACTGTGCACAGAACACTGTCATATTTACAGGCCATGCCCAGATGATGTTTTCTCCCACCACAGTTGATCCTCATCCTTGTGGTCCCCAGGAAGGGCAGCAGATGTGATCTCAAATGTCTCAATCACAGGGATCTAGGGAGACTTTACAGTCACTGCAACCCGCAAGCCAGGTAGTGCTATCTGGGGCCCTAAGAAGGCCCCATTGGTGTTCAGGGTTGCATGCAAGCTGCCTTCCTATCCTGGATACACAATGCAGCATTTGATGCTCACATTTGAAAGAACTCCTACGCTGCAAAGCACCCAGCGTCCAGGTCAGGCTTTCTCCCTCAGACCTTTCCTGTGTTCCCTGCTCGGTCACATCACCCTCCTCACTATTTAATCCTGACATCTCATAGTCTCTCCTCATTTTGACAGCTTAATGTATCTACCATCTTAAATGCCTGTATATGGATTTTTCTTGCATGCCCATCTGGGTGTAGATCCCTCCAGGTACAGGATCAGGACTTCCCTGTTTTTCCATCCTTCTAGGGACAGAGGCCTTCTGTGTTCCCACATCTCATCAGTTCCCTGCGATACCCAGAATCCTACAGTCGTAGATCTTGATGCTGCATCATCAGGACCAGCCTGGGTCGAGGTCCCAGAGAAGTGAAACTAGGCAGTGGGGCTCCTTGTGGCTTCCCTGTAGGCTGCCTAGGCCCTTGGGGTCTGTTTAAAGTGCCAATGGCATCTAGGTAGATGTGTTGGGAACTGGTGCCTCATTCATTAATAAACCTTACTATAACCAGTTGTGGGGCCTCTATAAACCTGCTAGCACTGTCCACCATGGTGGACCCCGCATCCCCACCCTTGCCCCTCCGCCAGCCATCATTGCTCTTTGCCTCTTCTTCATCCTTCTCCTTCCAACTATCTGCCTGTTGCAGATACTCAAGAGGGAAACGCCTCTCTATCCCCTCAGCTTCTGGGGCTTCTATGATTCTCCCTTTAGCTCACACTAGGACTTCTGCGGATGGGTTTGACTGTGTGACCCAGCTACTGTTCACATAGAAATCATTATTGGACACATCCGCATCTGGCCAGCCCATCTGATGCTAGCATTCTTTGCAAGTCCATTAAGAACAGGATACAAACACGGGAATGTCCCACCTTTGCACAACAATCCCAAAGCACTCTTAACTGTTAGTGTGAAAACAGGCACGTAATCATGACAGGGGTCAGAGGTTCACTTGTCCCATCTCTCTCTCTCTCTCTCTCTCTCTCTCTCTTTCTCTATGGTGGAAGACTTCAGGACACTTTGACACATTCATCAATGTTCTGCAGTAGTCCCCCTTCTGGTGAAAATTTGGAAGGAAGTCTTTTCAAAGAAGTTACAGCCCACAGTCAATGCAAGGGCTCCGTTCCAGAACTGCTCTTTAGTCAGTAGCCTCCTGGACCTTCCCCTAAACCCAGTACAATTGGAGAGAGCCCACAGGAGAGCTGGTGCACCTGCCCAGCTGGATGCCTGCCAGTCCCATCCACTAGCACTGTCCATCAGGACACCTATCACTTCTCATCTCACTGAGCAAGTGCAAACAGGATCCAAACACACCTTTGCACAATGATCCCAGGGCACGTTTAACTGTTAGTGTGAAAACAGGCACATAATCATGACAGGAAGCCACTGGCTTCCGTCCAGATCTCCCAGGGCCCAACAGGACCACAGGAAAGAACAAGCCTGAGCTTTTAGCTATTCTACAGGGAGCACCTTGCATGGATTGCTAATAAAATGTCCAGCAGTGCAGGACAAACCGTACAGCAGTCCCATGGTGAATTACTTCAGGCTTAAAGAATTCCAGGGAGAAATCAGACAATTAGCGACTTCTAGTGAGAGAGAAGGCAGAGGTTGTTCCCTTCTGCATGTGGAAGCTGCTGTTTCTGGCTGCTGCTTGAACTTGCCTTAGGCAGTATGCCACAGAAAAACTCCATCTCTCACACTGGCTTCAATAAAGTCTACATTAAAAAAAAAAAAAAAGTCCTCTCACCTCAGAACTTCGAGGTTACTTTTTCAAATTCTCTTAATGATAAATATATCACAAGGGTTTCTTTTGAATGTGTAAATCCAAAGAGCAATATTAGGCAGTCTTCCATTCTTTAGTTTTGTAGGGTTTATTTTTATTTTGTGTGTAGGAATGGTTTTGTTTGCATGCATGTATGTGTACCATAGGTATGCAGTACCTGTGGAGGCCAGAAGAGGGCACCATAATTCATGCAACTAACGTTATGAGCCACCACGTGGGTACTCAGAACCAAACCTGGGTCCTCTGCAAGAGCAGCAAGTGATCTTAACCGCTGAGTTATTGCCCCAAACCACAGTTTTCTATTCTTTCCAGGTTTTAATTCCTGAAAAGAGCATTGCATTTATGTGGCTTTAAACAAAAGATACAAATATGCAAATAAAAATGAACTCTCCCATAGATAAAGGTGCAGACTGGCAATTGGTTAGCCAGTTATGGACTCTATTAAGATACCATTTCATGGTTAACTAACTCTAACCAAAATTACATGGGTTAGGAGCCCTCTCAGCAACGGTGCTAGGGGCCAGGGCAAGCACAATTACCACCTTTGACAAATATCATCACTGTGTCTCAAAAGTCACCTTTCTTCCCATTCTATCTTAGTAGATTATCCCCTTGAAGCAGGTAGTGGAGATCCCCTGTCGACTTAAAATATCAGAAGGACCATCTCCAAAAAGTCAAACTGCAAGGTGACATATGAGCCACAGTGAATCATGTGTGTTTTTAAAGAGGTTCAGTGACAGTCTGCCTTCCAGGGCACAGCCCACAGGTGATCTTTAGCCTGGCCAGCTGGAGGCTGGAATGAGAGGTCTCACAGGGCTTGGACATGGCCAGAATGACCAAAGTGTTACAGCTCTCTGAGGTGAAGACAGAGCAGGGCAGGCTGCCAGACCTCCACAGCTGTCTGTTGCTGCCTCAGAGTCGGTGGCAAGCAGTGAGATGCAGCAGGCAGCTAGGAGCTGGAGCTAGGGCCACAGAGCAAGGAGTGGCTTCGGTCAAGTGCACCCAGTTTGTTGGGTAAGGTTGAGGTCCAGTAACAAAATCTTCCCCGGAGTGTTACAGCTCAATAGGACAAGCAACCTCAGACGATCTTTGGTGAAATAATTCATGCACTTTATTCCCTGTGGTCAGGGACCTTGTAAATATTTTTGAGGTGGGCTGGGATATGAGTAGGTGCCTCCCATTGGCTCAGTCTGAGATGTTGGGGATGCTCTATTTTCATGGGGAAGGACTTTAGGTGTTGTCCCTACATGACCCAGTTGCCATGGTCCTCCTAGTAGGGTGTCATGGTCACGTGTTCCAGGACAGGAACCTGGTCAGGAGCTAGTTCGAACTCCTGCCATTCTCAGTTGTGAGATGTATGAGGGGTCTGAACTTGCTACAACTTTACCAGTTCTCTTGTCTGGTGGCGCAGTCCATTGCCTCACAGTTCAGAGTAAGCCAGAGAATGCAGAGAGGACTGTAGAATGCCTCAGGTCTGTTCTGCAGCTCTGTCCTTCTCCCTGTGGCTGCAGCTTGAGACTCTGCAGTCCTTGGTGGGTGCCTCAGTCAGAGAGCACAGAGTATCAGTCTGCCTGGAGTATTGCAAAGCAAGTGAGAATTTGTATCATAAATAAATAACATCTAGTTCCTGGAACAACTATCCAAGGTCTAGGAAGCTTGCTGGGGGTTAAGAGTCCATGTGTAAAGAAGGCCCCAGCTCACACTGGAAGAACACGGACCTTCAAATCATGCCAACAGCTGACCCTGTTACCTGGCTTACCAATATACTTAGCTCTCCTGTATTTCCACTGCCCTGGACTGAATTAAAAACACTGCTGAGATCTGGCAACGGATTCTCACAGTATCTTGTTCTCACAGTCTGCTCTCTCAATACCCTTGACACCCTTGAACCCAGTCTCTCTTTCCTGCCCACCCACTCCCTCCCTGTGAAGAACAGAACTGGAAACGTGACTTGCGTGCGCTCACTCTGACAAGTGCGATTTTGCGGCAGTTAGCATTTCTTTTAGGAAAACTTCAATGAGCATAGCTTCTGGGAAGCCACTCATCATCCACAGATGTAAAATCCAGCACAACCCACAAATTTTCCAGATCCAATTAACTGGCTCTGAGTACCTGCTGTCCAGGTTTACAGAGCTATTTTGCATCAGCCACTATTGAGAGACACTCCTGGCTTGTACAAATGGCCCAAGTGGTTTACTTCACTCTGTAAGTGGTAGGAAGAGGCTTCTAGATGTGGTCTTCCCTCCTAAGTTTACATGATCCACTTGGATGCACAAGACTGTGCATACATGCTCACTCCACTGTAGCCACAAAACCGTCTGAGACCCTTACCACATCTCCCAAGGTCTCAACTCTGTGACCTTTTCCCAAGAAATCCCCATAACACCTTGTGCTAGTGCCACCTAATGTTGGTAGGATAAGCTTCCTAAAGCTGGCAGACAACACGATATATCGACATATCGTCTAGCAATTCTGAAGATGAAACTCTAGCACGCATCTCAGCAGGCTGAGTGTAAGCCTTCATCAGGGCTGTACCACCTCTGCAGGGTCCCAGGTCGTAACTGACTTCCTAGCTGTGGGGATCCCACCCCACACCCCCATAGTTTCAGACATTTGAGAACTTGGTACCTAACCGATGGTACCTAACTGATGGCACAGCTGGGGACATGTAGGAGCCCTTGTTGGAGGAAGTGCACCCTGCACCATTGAGATCTGGCTTTTGAGAATTTAAAGATTCACAGCATGACAAGTTTACTCTCTCTGCTTTGTGCTTGGAGATATAAGCCCTCAGCACCCTGCTTCGAAGGCTTGCCTGCACTCTCCTCCTCTCCCTCCCTCCCTCTTTCACTCCTTCCCTCCCTCCTTCTCTCTCTCTCTCTCTCTCTCTCTCTCTCTCTCTCTCAGACTCTTACCCTCTGTAACTGTAAGCCAAATAAAACCTTCTTTCTCTGAGTTGCCTGGGTCATGGTGTTTTATCACCACAGTAGTAAAGGACATAAGGTACTAGCGTGGTCCAACTCCCAGAGAGCACCCACATCCTTCTCGTGGCTCCAAAGTCCATAAGGTCAAATCCCTCTCCCTCTGCCTTTTCTCTCGCTTTCCCTCCCTCCCTTGCCCCTCATCTGTCTCTATCCTCCACTTATAAGTATCCCTGTGATGACACTGACCCAGTGACCCAGTGACCCAGTGACCCAGAATCTTCCTGACTGGCAGCCTTGGAGGCATCTTCAACCTCAGTTCCCCTTTACACAGTATCACATATCCGCAGATTCCAGGGCTTACGTACGGGCACCAGTATTGGTAATGTTTTCATCACTGTGACAAACCATCTAATAAAACAGCTGAAGGGAAGAAGTAGTCATTTTTGCTTAGTCTTAGAGGTCTCAGCCTGTGGTGAGTCAGCTGACTTGTTTCTGGAAAAATATCCATGAAGGGGGCAGGGAGGAAAAGAGGGGTGGGCAGGAAAAGGAGGAGGGGGGAGAGGAGGAGGAAAGGGAAAGAGGAGGAAGGGGAGGAGGAGAGGGGAGAAAAGGGGAAGAGGGGGCATGGGAGGCTCATCTTTCCAGGGCATAACCCTGGAAAACTTGCTTCCTTTGACCACTCCCCAGCAGTACCATCAAGTTTGAGCCCCTCAGGAGATAAATCTACTGAAGAAGCCAGAATCCTAGTGATCCAATCTCTCCGCCCATAGCCCCAGCTCTGAACAGTGCTCCCCCAGGATCCGAGCCCCCAACACAGGACCGCTCTGCCTACCATATTGTAAACTCAGGTTATTTCCTCCTGCAGTCAAATGGCTAATCTTGAAGAAAGGAGGTGACTTCACTCATTCATTCATTCACTCAGGAGCTGTGTCCTGCGCTCTTGTGGTCTCCAGCACTGCCTGCAGCACTAGGTTCCTGCTTCATTCATTCATTCACTCAGGAGCTGTGTCCTGCGCTCTTGTGGTCTCGAGCACTGCCTGCAGCACTAGGTTCCTGCTCTTCTACTCTTGCGTTTCCCTCATCCACTCACAGGGAAGTATTAGTAAGAGTAAGAGAATGGAAATTTCTACAAGATACAAGTGGCAAAGGTCAGACATACTGGGCAAATTAAGGACCTTTCCATGATCTCTTCTACCCTATCACTTAACAAGAATGATGTCTTCATTATTTTTCTGTTGCTGTGTACACCATAACCAAGGCAACTAATAAAAGTTTGTTCGGGCTTATGGTTCCAAAGGGAGGAGAGTCCACCGTGTCAGGGGTCATCACAGCAGGCAGGTCTGGAAGTACAGCAGGAAGCTGAGAAGCAGAAAGCAAAGGAAGCAGACAAAGTGGGGTGGGACTACATACTCTCAAAGCCTGTCCCCAGTGACATATTTCATTGAGCAAGGCCAGACCTCTTAAACCTCCATAAATAGTGCCACCAACTGTGGACCAAGTGTTCAAATATTCAGGCCTATGGGGGACACTTCAGCCCACACTCCAGCCACTGACCCCACAGTCCCATGGCCATATCATAATGCAAACACATTCAGTCCAACCTCAGAAGTTCCATAGTCTTTCAGTCTCAACACTGCTAAAAGTCCAGAGTCTCTTCTGAGACTCAGGGCAATCTCTAACCATGGCCACTCTGGCAGATACAATGCCAGATCTCTTCTCTTATGCTTTCCTAAATTGTTTGCTTTTCCTACATGAAGATAAATTGTTCCAATAACCCAGGACATCAATATTATTGTTTATTAAAAGTTGGACGTGACTTGAGAGAATGAGTAGGCAAATATCCAGTCCATATACAAAATGGTACCCACAGCCTTTGTATGGCCACTTGCCTAGGAAACCACCCCTTTATCACAACAGACACCCCAGGAAGCCAATCATCTGCCAGCCCAGTGCTAATCCAAGAAGCTCAGCAGTAACAACTGGCCTGATTGACAGCTTCCCTAATAGACAACCAATCAGAGAAACACAAATAAATATATCCCATCCAATCACGTAGCTGCTCACTTTAGTAATCCACAGCGGTTTCCCATGGAGGCAGCTCTCATCAGGACACACCTAAAGCCTCCACTCTCTCTGCAGCTCTCCCATTGCCCCCACCTGCCATCCTTCCAGTCAGGCTAAGCTCAGTGATGATACTGGCCTCCCTGTGGTAGCCAGATCCAGATGGACAACCTTAGCTCTCCCCATTTGGATGGTAGTGTGGTTTGTATGTGATTTGAGGTGAACCTGAGACTTCATGTTTTGGGAGCTCACTCTTCAGTGCAAAAGTATTATAGGTAATTTGAGGCCTCTAAAAGGTAGGGGCTAGCAACTGGTCACAAGGTCACTGGTCAAAGATGTGAAATGTCCAAAACTAATTGATGTTGTTATGAAAGGAATCTGGTTAGCTTTCCTAAGAGCAGAATAAACAAATAAGCTTCCCCTCTTCCTGCTGTGGTTTCCTGTCTTGCCATATACTCCCACCATCTTGTCATCTGCTACAAAGTCTTCACCAGAGCCATGGTGATGCTGGCACCATGCTCTTGGGTCTCCATAACTGTGGGATAAAGGAGCCTCTTTTCTTTCTAAACCCTCAGCTTTAGGCATTTTGTTACAGTGAGAACTTACACAGCTGTTGTTTGTTTGTTTGTTTTTCATTTATCTCTGAGATCCAAACAGTCCAGTTAAAGAGGCCACAGGGAAAAGCATTTAGGGGAAGGGGGCTGTAAGAGTCAGTGTCTATTCACAGCGGGGCGAAAGCCAAGGTAGCAAAGATACTGCTGGCTTCTGAGCTGCTGCCACCCACACGCATGCAGAGGGACGTGCAAGGCAGTAGAGCTTGGACCCAGGGCTTTGCAGACATAGATGGAGATGGAGGGCAGCTAGATAATAGTCTGTGTCGGGGTGGGCAAAGCTGGCAGAAAGCAGCCAGGGAGGGTGTGCTTCTTCATTGCTGTCCGCTTGACACAAGCTACACTCATCTGGGAAGAGAGAACCTCAGCTAAGGAACCAAATCCATCAGAGTAGGCTGTAGACAAGTCTAAGGGACATTGTCCTGATCGTTGTGAGGAAGCCTTGGCCACTGTGGGCAGTGACAACCATAGGCAGGCGGCCTTGACGATCTAAGAAGGCAAACTGAATCATCTAAGGAGAACACAGCAGGAAACAGCATCACCCCATGGTTTCCACTTGAGTTCCTGCCCTGGCTTCTCGTGATGATGGACCGTAAGCTGAAAGGTGAAGTAAACCCTTTCCTCCTCAAGACTTTTGGCTGTAGGATTTATCACAGCAACAGAAAGCAAACTGGGACATATGAAGAGGTACCCAGAGGCTGATGAAGCTGGACCCATCTCTGTGAAAGGGAGCAGAGGGAAAACAGATCTGTATGAGACGAGTCTCCAAGTGGGACCTGGTTATGGTGAGAAGAACTGAGCCCATTCCTGAGAGGAGTGTCCCATTCTCCTCCACTCCAACCCTACCTGTGCCTCCCATGAGCTGAACCCAACAGGGAGAGAAGACAAGGGATGGATGTATTCATAAAGATCATTCCCATGAGGTGTGGGAAATGTGGAGAGAGCTCTGAGAGGCACAGACAGCGTGAGAATAGTCAGCACCATCTTAAAATTCTGAGGTTCTTCCTGGAAACCCAGGTGGCATCATATAAGTCAGTTAGGCAGTAAAACAACTGAAGAAAATAGCCAAGGGGCAGGGCAGATTGGGGAGCCATCATCATGAAAGATGAGGTAGGAGGAACAGGCTTAGGACAAACCCTGAGAGAAGATAGCATCCCAGGTGGCAGGCAGTGGGGAAAGAGGGCAGAGTCCCTGAGAATCCTGAAAGCAGCACCCAGAGTGGTTATCAGGGTCTTGCATCTGCTATAATCTGGGCCTGGAATGTTCTCCCCAAAACTCTTGTGTTTTAGACTCTGCCCCCAAGATGGCAGCTATTCAAAAGTGAGGCCTAGGTCTTGGGTCATTGGAAGCATCCCCTTGAAGAGGACTGTGGGAGTCTGGGTTCTTCCTCTTCTACTTGGCCATGAGGTAACCAGCTTCTTGTACCATGTGTGCTCACCTTTATGATCTGTGAGGTTCAGACTCTGAGCAACTAGGCTTGGACAGTGACTGAGAGTGAACTGCTCCTCTTTGTAAGATGGCTTTATTATTTTGTATTATGAGTATTTATTATCATTACTATTCTTAATGTGTGTGTGTGCATGTGAGTGCAACAACACACATGTAGAGCTGATGACTTTCAGGAGCCGGTTCCCTCCTTCCACCTTGTCATGACCAAGTCTCTCTTGTTTCCACCATGCTGCACTCTCCAGGCTAGCTAACCAATGAGCCTCCAGTGCATTCTCCTCTCTCACCACAGAAGTGTTGGGGTTATAATGACCCCTCCACATCTGGTTTTTGGGGAGGTTCTGGGAATTGAACTCAGGTCACCAGATTTGAACAGCAAAGGCAGACAAGACAGACAGACAGACAGACACTATGTGAGGTCTGACCTTTTGGATGGAGTGGAATAAGATTGAAGTAAAGAGGAATGTACTCAAAAATCCATGGACCTTGATAGGTTCAAGGGCAGGAGACTGAGAGGAGGTCTTTGTCACAGTCGTCCTTTGAAATGTGCCGATCACATTTGCATGTTTCTCCTTCCAACACTGGCCAGAAGCTAGATCCGCTATTTGTATCAGTTCTGTCTCCAAACAGAACAGTGGGCCTGACTGAGTCCTGGTGGTAGCTTGTCTGAGCCCTGATGCTGCAGACATGAGGTGAGCCTCTCGTGTGTTAAGTTCTCTGGTAAGCATATGTGAAAAAGTTAAATGTGGGCTAGAGACATGGCTTGGCAATTAAGAGCACATACTGATCGTGCAGAGGACCAGAGTTCAATTCCCAGCATCTCACACCCTCCTATCATCCCTGATCTAGGGTATCCAACATCTCTCCAAGGACACCAGAACTCAATGCACAAGCCCATTCACACACACACACACACACACACACACACACACACACACACACACAATTTAAAACCTTTTAAAATCTCTAAGAAGTATTAAATGTGAAATTATCACATGATACACTGTGTAACCAGAGCATCACCATTCAAACATGTAATCATGTACCACTCTCACATCCCATGTCTAAAACACACGAATGGTTGGGCTGATAGCATATCTCAATTAAGACCAGACTCATTTCAGAGGTTTGGTAGACCCATCCTGGACAGCACAAGTCTGCATGACATCAAGACACACCTGCCATGCCCTCTGGTGACCTCCCCAGAGTTCTCACCTCCACAGACTTCTTCCTCCCAGATAACCTTTACCCTTCCACCCCTCCATGGAAGAGCTTGCAGATAAAGAGAAGCTTGTGCTTGGACGTATCAAGAGTTTATTAAAGAGTCAGAGCTGGAAGGAGAGGAAGCCAGCTCATACTCCACCAGGCCTTCCCCTATGCTCAACCTCAATGGCCACGACTCAGAGCTGGGTCCATGGAACACCTGCACACAGACAAACCTCCCTGATCCGGCAGAGAACCTATCTGAGGAGCATTTCTTGGAAGTGTTTTTGAGCGGTATAGAAATAAGAATGTCAGAATTCAGGTTGGAAGCACCCACACTTCTAAATTTATGTTCCAGATCAGAGGTTCGGCAGGCTGAGTGACGTTTCAAGGGCATGTCTGTGACAGATGTTGATTCCACAACCCAGGCAGAGTACAGACAGGAACATAGATCTATAGCCTTCCTTCCGGAAGCACATATGTGAGGGCCAAGGTGTGTGTGGTTGTGTTGGGAACTCTATCAAGAAACTGAGGAAACCAAACAAGCCTTTTCTGGAGATCCACATGGCAGATATGATTGAGTGGGAAGCTAAGAGCAGTGAGAAGTACAAGGGTCCCCAGAGGAGGAGGGCAGAATCAGGGAGAGATGTGGTTCTCAAGGGACCACTTCCTAAACACATGAGGGCCAGACTGCAGCAAGCTACTCACAGGTTAGTTATACGTCAGCCTCAGGAGACAGAATGTCAAGTGGGCATCAAAGTGACGCCAGGGCTTCTCCATGGCAGGGGCCAGTTATCTGCATGAGCAGAGATTCAGAAAGACCCACAGCCCCACTTAAAGGGAACAAGCTATGAATACTGAATGGGTACCGCCCTTGGAAGTACCAGATGCTACAGACCAGAAATGATTTTTCCTCTCAAGCCTCTAAGAGGGCTGACCTGAGAGAGACAGCATACCCTCATGGGGGAAGTGCCCCACTCTGAAAGCCCAGCCCCACCTCTCCCTACAGTGGCTGTGAGACGCCCTCTCAGCCACACACTCTTCCAGTTGGCTTAAACTGTTGATTTTTAAAACCAGAATGGCTCAGGCGCCCAGGCAGGGCCATTGGAGCCTTCCAGCCAGGCTTTCTCTCCTTTCCTCTGGAGAGACACTGGAAAGGCACAGTGCACAGCTTGGTGGCTAGAGAACCAGATGGTGGCTTCTGTGGCAGGTCAGCCCCATCCCCAGGAGACCATCCAGGTCTCTCCTCAATAGACTGTGAACAGACAAAGGTAATTGAGACCGCTACCCCCAGATCTTCTTTTTCAGGGCCAAAGACTCCACTTTAGACCATCTGCAGTCAGAGATACCTGAGGGTGAGTCAGGGACAAGGACAGTCAGGACGACCATTTCTTCCCTTTAACAGATGATGGGAAAGAAAAACCCTACTCTAAAGGAGCTGCAGAGGAAGCCACTCTTGCCTTTGCTGTACTTCACTTTATTTCGCTCTCAATTTTACAAGAGAAAAACCTTGTGAACCAGGGAGAAGAAGAAACATGCAAATCTTCCATTGTCAGCCTGGAGTAGGAACTGCCTCCAGGAGCAAGCAAATGATAGATGCGATCGGGTTCATGCAGGATTCCAAAGTTCCTAAGTGTAAGTGACACTTCCTCCATTAGCCCAGGAAGAGATGGAATGGAAGGGAGCTCTGGTTAGACCAGATGCTGATGCACGGTGAGGCCTGCAGAGAGAGGACAAACTATGCTGTTCAAGGAAACTGCAGCTCCGGGGACACCACAGTCCAGCACAGCAAGGGGCACCGAGCAATTCAGGGCAAGCCCAAAGTCATCAAAGAGCCGCCTTACCACATTACCAGGCCAGCAGCAGCCCAGTGTGGCAACTTAGCAGTGCCTCCAGCGCAGCGACCAAAGAATGCAAGGGGTCTTTGGAACTCAGAGGTGCTTATCAAAGTCTCCTGCTGCTGATGTCATGCTGCATGTGCTAGTCTAGTCTCAAGCATGGGCCATGGAGGTGAATGGGACAGCATCCAGGCTGAAATGGAAGGCCATCCTTGCCTCCACATACAGGAGTGGCACTGGGCAAGCAACCAACATGCTTTGTCTCCCAGCTGCCTGAGCTCACAGTTTGGACTCTTGGGTGTAGGCAGGTGGGAAAGCATGACATTCTAGAGATCTTGACTTTCTAGAGATACATCAGCCGGTGCAATATTTTTACGTATATATGTGTGTGCCTGTGTGAGTTTATGCATGCCACGTGAGTGCAGGTGCCTTAGAGGTACCAAGAGAGGGTGGTAAATTTCCTTGGAACTGGAAAGCTTTTGTGAGTGTGGGTGCTAGAAACCAAATCATGGTCCTCTGAGAGAACAGCAGCACTGTTAACTGTCAAGCCAGCTCTTCAACCCCCGAGGTTATATTTTAAGGGAAATCTGCGCACCACACAATGAGCTGTCCTACAGTACACAGATATACTGACAGGATCGTGTGACCAGCATGGCTTCAAGTTCTGAAGCATTCCGGCCACCCCAAAAGGAAATCACATGTGTGTGCAAAGGTTGCTTCCTATTTCAAAACAGTGCCTTACCTAGCTTCCACCCTCACCTCTGTCTCAGGTCAGGCTCTGACCATAAATACACATTTCATTTCTCTGACTTGTGCTCCCTTAGCGTCTGTGTGCTCAAGACCAATCACGGGCTCGGACTTGCCTGTCAAAGTTATGGAGGCAGAGGGCAGAAGCAGAGCTCCACGCCAGGCTCTTCTAGTTAGAGACAACCCCTTATGCTACACGTCCTGTGTGATGGATGTTCTCCCATTGTCTAAGCTACCAGTAAATCCAGAGGCAGCTATAAGGTCCTCCTCTTGCCCCAGTGTGCTTTCCAGAGGGTTCACCCCACAGAGGTAACTCCATCGACCTCTCCTCCTCCCGTAGAAAACCCAAGCGCAGGAGCCCTGTGAGATGCCATAATAAATGGTAAAACAGGAAAGTAGCCCATCTGTGCCACTGTCACACTGGTGGTAAAAGCTGAGGATCAGTGGGCCACATTCAGTATCTGGTGAGGGCCCAGTCTCTACTTCCAAGATGGCTCCTTGGGGCTACCTCCTGCAGGGGGATTGCAGTGTTTGCATGGGGAAAGGTCAGATGGGATGAAGGAAAGAGGAGGGAGGTAAAAATCCTCCACCAAATCCAGTTGTGTTGGTGCTAATCCAGCCATGAGGTGGCGCTCCCATGCCTGAACACCTCTCGAGGGCCCCACCTCCCCACTGCATGGCACTGGGCAGTTAGCTTCCTCAAGACACAGTCAGGCTGCGATAGAAAGGGATCCCACAGCTGGATCAAGGTCCAACACCACTAGACACACACACACACACACACACACACACACACACACACACAGAACTGTAGGGGTTGACTTTGCCCACAGTGGGCTCATGTGAGCCTCACTCACAGCAGGTGTCCCCTGTCCTCCTTCGGCTCTGGTTCTGAGCATAACCCCCTCCCCCCCCCCATGTTGCCTTCTAGAGGGAGTAGGGGACTTGCACACACCTTGGACAGGGACCAGGCTGGCTCTGGAACCATATAATTCTTCACTGAAGAATCTCAGTTTGCTCAAACCAAGACACTCAGGGAGAAGAAAGGGCTAAGGGTCAAAATTCCAAAGGCTCAAGGTCAGGAATGCTGACTTGGGGTTCCTGCTACCCCAAAGGCAGCCCCAGATCACACACAGAGCTGGGCCATTTTCACTCTGGGGAGGAATCACCAAGAGGAGGTGGAGACACAAGTTACCAGGAGTCTGTGGGAGATCCCAGCCTTGGGTGGCCTTGATTCTCCTTCTGTGGGTCTATTTTGGAGTCTCCTTTATCTTCCCCTAACGTCTCACAGCAGTCTGAGCCAACCTCCCGTGTGTGTCAGAGAAGCCTCCTCTGTTTGGATAATATGCCACTCTTCCTTTTGTTCGCTCCTGGCTGACTGAGTCATGTCTCCTCTGCTGAGGTGAGGCAGGGGGAAGGAAGAAGGGGAGTCAGTGTGCACTGAGAATAAGTGTGGAGAGCTGACAGTGATGCCTGGGCTGGCAGCCTTGAGCTGTGTTAGAGAGAGAAGAGCGAGGTTGGGCTGGCCCCAAGTGAATGGTGATGAAGCTGACCACTGCCCAGCCTGTCACTCACTCTAAGCTCCATCAAACCTAAAGACGCTGAATACATCTCCTCATAACTGGACCATGCATGGGTTCCCCTGTGCTTGGCAGAGCTTGGGGGAAGCTAGGAAAGCAAATTAAGCATCATACATAAACCTAGGGTTTCTCTGCACACTTCTTACACCAACATGTTTAAGAGCGCTGAAATTTGGAGACAGAGCAAGCCACGTTTCCTGATCCCTTCTCCCCACAAGCTCCCAGATAAACAGGCTCCATGCACTTCCGTTCCTAGGATTCGATCTAGTGCGATGTACAAATGAGTGTGCCCAAGTCTGTGACAGCGGATTAGAGAGTCCGGCAATCTCCAGTGGGACCTTCCCCTACCCGCGCACTAGCATGGCTCTCTATTTACTTCACTTTCTGGAGTCTTCTGGGCAAGTTTCCCTGGAGTCTAAGGATGTCTCACATCTCACATGCTCCTCCATGGAACTGCTGAATCTGGTTCCACTCTGTAGCTCTGAGGCCACAGCAACTTCCCTCTCTCACAGACCTGCAGAGGCCTCAGTTCACCCCACTCCTGCAGTGGGGACCTCTCAAACCATCCCGAAGACGGGTTTCACTGATTATTTTGTATGTATGTGTGCATATGTGTTTGGGGGGTGGTACCTGTGTGAGTGTGTTTGTGGATGCCTGTGCACATGTACACACATGCACATAAAGGCCCCCAAGGTGTTCTCACAAATCACTCTCCATCTTAGTTCTGAGGCAGGGTCTCATACTAAATCTGGAGCTCTTGGGTTTGGCCAGACTGGTGGTCAGAGAGCCCCAGGCTTTCTGCTGCCTGTCCCACCAGCACCTGGCTACAAGATGCACCACCCTATTTGACCCTTGTTCTTTGTTATTGGTTGTTTTAAAGATTTTTAAACTTTTTTATGTGTAAAATATGGAATGCTTTGTGGATTTGCATGTCACCCCTGTGCAGGGGCCAGGCTGACGGCCCCTATATTACTGTAATTTCAGAGTATGTGTTGCTGAAGGGGGAACTCAGGCCTTTGAGCTTGCTCAGCAGCTCTGTGTGTACTAAGTCATCACCACTGTCCCCAGTGACCATCACCTGGTAAAAGCTTCTTGAAAACAATAGTGTCTAAGAACTAGAAGAAACGGAAACCCAGAACCACGTCCAGCGTAAAGACTCTGCCTATCTATCCAGGGAAACTCAGGTGCACAGCACAGTAACCCAGTGAATAAAGAAAATTCATGCAAGAGGCTGCAGGGGATGAAGCTGGGAGTTTAAATATTCTCTGACGCTGTTGGCTCCATCATAGGCTTGGAAGTAGGAGTGGCTCCAAGCCACACAAATGTAGGATTTACAACATTTCCTAAGGGAGAAAATGAATGAGGGCCCTGGGGAGGGCAAGAGTCTCTCCTCTGTGAGGCACAGGCCCCACAAGACACCACTGGTTGGTTCCCAGCACTGCTAACGCCTTGTGAAGACTTATTACTTAAAACATTTCATTTCCTTTATAGAGAAAATAAAACACAAGCCAAGCCTGGTAACCCAGCCCTATAACCCCAGCTACTCAAAAAGACTTAAAGCAAGAGGACCATAAGTAGAGGGGTCAGCCTGGAGCTACAGAACGAATTCAAGAACAACAGGAGTAACTTGGTGACACTGTGTCTCAAAGCAAAAGAACGAGCAAGAGCTGTGGCTAAGTAGAGAGAGCTTGGGTAGCCTATGTGAAGGCCCAACTTCCATTCCCAACATGGAAACAAGAAAATGTAACTCAGACCCTCCAGAAATACATCAGGTGTCTACTGCAGTGAAGCTTACTCAAAGTAGAAGCCACTTGGGTAGGCAATCCATTAGCAGTGCCTGAAGGTTGAAGTCACCTGGGTAGGCCATCCATTAGCAGTGTCTGGAGGAGGGACACTGATGCAGAGAAGTGGCCAGTGGCCCACAATCAGTGCCCAGTGACAAAGGGGAGGTTGAGTCCTCAGCCCCAAACTGTCCCGTCCACACATTTCATCTCCACTGACCCCAGGCAGAGGATGTAACAGTTTCTGAGAATAAAAGCAAACATGAGTAGGCTGCTGTGAATATCTTTCACTTGGTGCGACCTGGGAACACCACAGCAAAGTCTTCCAGAACAACAGGATGTAATGAGAATAAGATGCAAGGCCTTTTGCATCCCAGGAATTCAAACCAAGGTGAAGAAAAGTAATTCTGCTGTAGGAATTCACATGCTCCTGGAGATCTGTTCAGGGGTTCCTCCCTTCACAGAGGAGGAAGTTGACATTAATATGTTCAAATCGTGGAACCTGACCAGGGCACAGCATGATGGTAGCTGGAGATGGCTAGAGAGACTGGCTGAGACATAACGGGCGTCTTGTAAATCGAAGCACATTTCATTCATGCAGAGAAGATGCTGCAGAATCCCCCTGTATGCCAGGCTCCCTTCTCTGGGCTGTCACAGCCAGGGCCACCAAAGATGCTCCGTCCTGGGCACCATTCTCTAGAATCCTCAATTATAGAGCAACTACTCTGAGGGACTGACCCAAGGCCTTTTCTTCCCTCTCTGAAACCCAGTTCCTGTCACTAGCAGCAGGAAATAGAATCCAGTAGAGGAGATGAAGTCCAATTTTCCACTTGTTCAGCTGAGTGACTGACAGGGTTCTGTGGGAAGTGAGGCTTTTCTCTGAAACAGAACTCTGGCTAACCACTGTTAGTTCTCTGATGAGAGTTCAAGGTGTGGTAGAACTGGAACAAACCTGAAGCGGTCTGTTGAGGAAGCATTGTATATCTCCCTCAGCCATGCAGTGACAAGGGGTTCTGAAATCCCTCTGCTCCCCAGCCCCTGTCCCTATGTGAAGGGTAAGTGTTCCATGAATCTAGCACCTGGGTCAGGGCATAGTGGCTCTCAGGAAGCACAGTTCCACATCCTCACCCAAGCTAGGCACAGTCTGCTTTTCTTGTGGCTGTGACCCAAGTGCTGAGATGTAATGACTTAAAGAAGGTTACTGTGACTCGCAGTGCATCATGGAAGGAAGGAAGGGCAGCAGAATGTGAGACAGCCTCTCCCATCCCATAAATAGGAAGCAGAGTGGACAGGAAGGAAAGCCAGACTCCAATCCTTAGGCTTGTTTCCAGTGAGTCACTTCCTCCTGTGGGGCTCTACCTCCTAAAAGTTCCATTACCTTCCAGAATAGCACCATCAGCAGGGATCCAAGTGTCCAGTCATGGGAGTCTGTGGTGAAAGAGTCTACACTCATGCTAGGGCATCCCATCACCCTGTGTCCGTCAGAGTGGGTGGCCTCAGTCCACCAATGGAAACATGAAGGGTGGACGGGCTGTCTCCATCTCGGTGAGGGGCTGAGGTATCTTCTGCAGATAGGGAAGGGCGGCTCTTCTCTCTCAGAACTTGGGGCTCCCCTGACAGACAGGACTGCTCATGGCTACCATCAGTCTCTCTCCATCATTTGGAAAACCAGGTCTGCATTTGCTGTCCTCAGCAGCTACTCTGCCAACTTCCTCTACTTCAGACAAAAAGAAACCCTGACGTGTCACGGGCAACACCATCTTTCCCTGACCATCCTATGCAGGCCTTTGGTGTTTTCCTGGGTGCAATCCCCAGGGCCTCTTCTCTGTCAGAGGCACACCCCAGCCTTCTGTCCTGGGCTCTGGCAGACAGCAGAACCTCCTTTTCTCAGGACTGTTCCTCCTCCCCTCCCTCCTCCTCTCCCTCCTCCCCTCCCTCCTCCCTCTCTTCTTGCTCCCTCTACACACTCAGCCCTCTGTGGCTCTCTCTTCAGGTGTATGCTTAGTCTAGCCCTCCAATCATCCCTCTCCACTCACCTCTGGGACAGTTCACTATCCCTCAGTCCCTGGAAACTTCACACTTCTGTAAGCACACCCTGAACTTAGAGATATGCGCCTTGACTAGGCTAGTTCTGGCTGGGCAGCCCCAGGCTGGGTACTAGACCCACCTCAAGTCCATGGGGCCACCTTCCACATGGATATATCAATAATTAGGATGAACCTAAGAAACTGCCATGCTCAGGGGTCTCCACCCCACTGATACAGGAGAGAATAAAGATTCTTCTCATTGTGTAGACACACAGGTGTGTGTGTATATATATATATATATATAGAGAGAGAGAGAGAGAGAGAGAATATAGAGAGAGAATATATATATTATGTATATATATACATAATTGTTACATATATATATACTCCTTATATGTATATATATTATATATTATATATAAATAATATATTATATTATTAGTGTATATATACTCTCATAATATATATACATAATATAAATATATACTCTCATAATATATATACATTATATATATATTCACAACATGGGCATATATATGTACATGCACACATACATGCACACACACTCACATACAATAACATTCTCACACATATATATGATCCATGCACATATACATGCACACACACACACAACTTGAACATTCTCATACATACGGACATATACACATACATGTACATACATACAGTCACATATGCTAACATTCTCACACATACCCCCTCACATATGCACACACTCAAGCATACATATACTCACATGTGTACACATTCTTACACATGCAAACACATACACTCAGATATGCGCACATCCTCATACACATACACACACAAACTCACATGTGCACTTATTCATACATATACATACATATGCACACATGTACAAGCATACTTTCTCTCACCTAGCTCCAGTGCTAGAAGCAGAAGAATTTGCACTGCAGACCTCAGCTCTGCCTCTCACCCCCACAAATCATAAACTGTGTCAGCTCTAGAGAGCACCTGAATTCTGCATGTCTCCCTCCTCAGGTGTAAGGTTGGTTACAACTTCCTGTGGCCGGCACTTCCTGAAGCTGTCACTTCCTGTGGTCATCACTTCTGTGATCAGCTGGGCCTGTCCAGTGATTGGTGTGGAATAGGTGTTTGGTCAAGGTTGACTTTCTTCTTTCCTCTCTGCAAGCCACTTTTCCACTTCCTTTGTGAAGCCTTCACCAATGACTTCAGCCACTGTTGACTTCAGTTTTTTGTATGCTAGAACATCAGTGGACTCTTGTTCACAGCATAGAACACAACCACACAGGACTTTGCACAAGTTCTGTGTCACCAGGCCCCACTCTGAGTTTCCAGATGGGTCTTCCCAACTCTGTCTTAGACTGTTTCTGGGTTTCACACAATTTCCAGGACAATCTTGAATTTATAAAAATAGAGACTATTCTGCTTAGAAATGGTGCCCTCCTAGGACAGACTCAGGAGCAACTGCCACCATGTGTTCATGTCTGTATTTAACAATACATTTATTTCTTGTGGCCACTCCTCAATGAAGAGGTTTGGGTTGGGTTGGGTTGGGTTGGGTTGAGTTGGTTTGGTTCAGTTTGGTTCCATTTGAGAGAAGGTCTTCTTATATACAGCCCTGGCTTGCCTGCAACTTACTATGCACCCAGATGCCCCTACAGAAGTCTCATCTTCCTCAGCCTCCCAAGTGCTGGCATAGAGGAGTGAGTGGGACAATCTCCATAGTCCCATTTCAGAGCCTCAGAGGAAGAAGTGGCCTGAGCAGATATACACCGCTCCAGAACAGGATTCTTATCAGCCCAGCTGGCACACTAGCCTGCTTCCACACATGGATTATATCTCTCTGATTCTTCCAGCAGCCCCGAAGGTGGGCACCCCACCACTTCTTGAAGGCTGTAGGTCCCAGTGTCAGGGAGCAACTGAAATTCCCCAGGTATACACACACGCACACACACACACACACACACACACACACACACACACAC
>JADRCH010000144.1:1166148-1209266 GCA_019843965.1 Rhynchomys soricoides | reverse complement strand
CACACACACACACACACACACACACACACACACACACACCAATTCAGCTAGGCTGGCCTTTTTGCTTTAGGAAGGAAGCCACCAACCCCAGGGTCCCCAGGAGGAAACAAGCCTGCAGCAGTCACTTCTAAAACCATGGGAAAGTGGTGACTACAGAGTGGATCCCAGGAAACCCCATCTCCTGGTTGCCTGGGGCCTCACTTTCTATGTGCTGAATAACAAAGATAAAAGAGGAAAGTCTACTGAGGTCCACAGCTCTAGAAAGGATGCCCTACTAAGCCCTGGTGAAATTACCAAGGGTGTCCTTCCTATGAGCAGAGCTGGGGCTGTGAGGGGTGGAGGCTTGGCTGACAGACACCCAGTTTGGGTCTTAACTGTTGCTGGACATAATATAAAGAAAGAATACGGCATGTTCCCACACTATGTCCTGGTTCTCTCAGCCCTGGCGGGCTGGCCTGCCATGCACTGGTGAGCAATGGCGGACCTGCTTTTATCTTGTGGAGCTCTGACTCAGAGCTCCACAATCTCTCTACCCAGCTCACAAGGTCCCCACTGGCAGGTCACTACCACCCCAGTCCCATGCTTCAAATCCCCCCAGGGCCTCTGTGGTGCACATCAGGCAAACCCATACTTTGCTGCTGTACCTTTCTCTCTTGAACCCAGAGGAGCCGCCACGTGAGGGAAAACACAACACAAACTTAGCTCAGAATCAATGGTAACTCAATCTCTGGGCGCAACAACTGAAATCTTGTAAGCCTAATTAAATCTAAATCCTCCAGAGGTGAATCCTTGAGGATCCGCCATGATACCAGGAGACTCTAGAAGCTACATCTTACCCCTTCTGCTGTCCCTATTCCAAAAGGGCACTCTTCTCTCCTGCTTCCTCTCTTCCTCCCTCCAACCCACAAGACCCTCCTACTCAGCAAGTGATTGACTCCTTTATTCATTAGGGGATTGGTTCACAAGAAGTCACATGTGTAACTCACTCCTTGTCTAAAGACCCGCCCAGGAGGGCAGAATTAGCATCAAAATACAAACAGCCCCAGGGCTATCTACAACAATGACAACTTGTGCAACAGACTGATGATCCCAAGAGGCTCCCAAAAGTTCTTGCTGCAGTCTGAATCCTGAGATGACTTTCAAAAAAAAAAAATCACTGTGTGTCCATCTCCTTTATCCAGCCCAAGGTGAGCTGTCATTTAGCTCCTTCAGGCAGTATCTACACACTACACAAAGCCAGCCTCAGTGTTCTGACCTTACAACGGGGTACTAGACATTCTAAATTTACATCTGTATCCTGTGATTTCCCCCCAAGCTAAGTTTCTAACAGGCCCCTTTGCCCTTTGCAGCTGTCACAAGTCCCCACTATGAGATAAGACTCACTTCATCACACACACCTGTGACTTTAAACTTGAGTATCTGTCTAGACTTCTGATTATAATCGTCTGCAGAGGTCACCAAGCTCAAGGTGCAGAACACTCTTGAAAGCCATTTCACCTTCACATGGTACATCAGACAAGCAAGTGACAAACATTATCACCAACCCTGCAGGATGAGATCCCAGATAAGGACAGCAAGCTGGAAATCAGCACCAGAGAAGGAGCTGACCTTAAGCTCAGGCATACCTGTAAACACAACTCAGAGAAGTCACTTTTCCCTGTGTGTCGGGGTCAAGGAGGGGACCTGCTCTACCTCTGTCCACGTGATCCTCTCTGCATCTCCTTTATGCTACATGCCTAGGGGCTTCGGGGCCTGGTTAGAATTTGGAGAGTGCCATGAAGAATGAGGGGGAACAAACCACTCTCTACCCTCTGTGGTGCCACACTGCTTCACAAACCTTCCACAGGGTGAGATGGGCACCTACCTCATAAGGAAGGCTTGCTTCCAATGACTATTTGTTTTGTTATGTTTTGTTTTTTAACACAGCTTCCATTTTGTAATGTAGGACTTACCACTGTACATTCCTATGTGTACTCATGTGTGCAGATGTGCACAGCATGTGTCCACATGCCACATGGAAACCAAGGGCACTGCCAGGTATCCCTTGGATGGCTCTCCATCCTACAGCTTGAGACTCATGAACCTGGAGATCATTAATTCAGTTAAGCTGCCTGACCAAAGACATCCTCCTGTCTCTGGCCCCACTCCAGCCCAAGAGCAGAGCTTACAGGCAAGCACCACTATTCCCGATTTGGTTTGGTTTTGTCAAAGGAGTGTTGGGGACATTGGGTCTTTGAACTCCCATGGCAAGTTCTCCAGTGGCTAAGCTACCTCTGCACTTTCACTGTGTCTAAGGGCGCCACTCAAGCTCAGTTATTCTATGCCTCCATCACCAGCATCCATCTCTAGAACTTTTCCATTTTCCCACACAGAACCTCTGTAGTCGCTGAGACAGCAGCTCCCCAGCCCCAACCCAGCATCCACCATGCTGTTCTCTGTCTGGAAAGTGAATGTTTCGAGGGACTGCATCTGCCGTGGTGGACACTGGGCTTGTCCATATTTGTTCTCTTATGACTAACTTCTGTTTGCATCATGACCTCAAGGCTCATCCATGTGTCAAAATTTCCCTTCTCCTTAAACCGAATGGCATTCCACTGTGTGCTAAGCCATAGTTGGTTGATCTGTACATAAGCTCCACCTGGGGATACTGGAAATGGCACGGTGCTTCTGTGACCCAGTCTATGGCTAAACAGTCTATGAAATACACTCTCTAAACAGAGCCAACCTGAGGTTCCTGCAGGATGGAAAGCCTGAGGAAATATCCCTAGTGTTCCATTGTCCCACACATTAGTCTCTTCTCAGCTGGTTCCCAGGCCTGATCCATTCACAGACACGCATGCTCACACACCCAAGTCCATGCTCACACACACGAGTCCCTCCAGCTTTCTCTGCCTCTCATTGCTCCATCTCCACCACCCCTCCTGGCCTCAACCTTCTCACTCTGTACACTAAACCCAGCTTAGACCTGCCACTCCATCCACACCTCCCTAGTGTTCGATTCCTGGAGAAACCATGACATGGTACTGTGAACTGATAGCTCTAAAGTCACAGAAACCTGTTTTCTCTGAGTCTTGGGAGTCAGAGTTCCAAGTTCAGGCATGAGTAGGGTGGTGCTCCCTCTACACGCTGAAAGGTGGTGAGATGCTCTCATGTGACTTGTGGCCACACCACTCTGCTGACTCTCCATCTCCACCATCAAGTGGCCAGCTCTATATCTCTGCTGTGCCCTGCCCCTTATGAGATGTCTAATTGGGTGTAGATTCAACTTCACCTTGTTCCTTAAATGACTTAATTCCCCAAAGACCCTTTTCTGAGTAAGACCACATTTCCAGGCTTGGGGTGGGCATGAATTTGGGAAGGACACTCTTCAACCCAAATTCTGGGTTGAAGCCAGAGAATTCTGATCACCAAGTACAAGGGACTTTCTTGGTATCTTGTACAACACATGATTGGAATGATAAAATCAGAAAGAAAGAAAAAGCACTGATATTTTTAAGTGAAAGAAAAATATCAAGGGAAAAATTCAAATATAGAAAAGTTGAAAGAGAATGTAAACACCCACACAAACTTACAGCTCAGAAATGGATCAAAAATCCATATTTTGGATGTTCTTCTGTAAGCATACAATACACATTCACAAACACACAAAAGCAGCATATGCAAAGTGGGCGTGTGTTTCTGAATCCGCATCTTCCCTCAACAGTGTGCAGACCATTAGCCAGGTCACTGAATACATTGCTCCCTCATTCCCTCAGGAATAGTATTGGGGGCCTGCTTCTTGGACAAGGGTCAGGGCCAGAGGGCCATGTCTCCCATGCTGGGGGTAGAAAGAACCATGGAAAAGCAAGACCAATATACAGTGACAGAAATCTGGAAGGCAGTGGTCAGGACTTTAAGTGTCCGCCATCTTGGAAAGGTGGTCAGTCACAGACCCGAAAAGACTGTAACATATGGGCAAACTCTTTAGTTACAGGCCACATAATAGACCATTGCTGTTGTCCACAACAGTGGTTTTATGAGAACTGTTGAAAGACAGTGGTGTTAACATACAGTATTTACCGTTAATCTTGGTTTGCTTGGCTTTGTAGTGTTATCTATTTGCTTTGCTTTTGCTTTGCTGTGGCTGACCAGCACATCCTGAGCTTTCTGCCTCTGTATATTTCTTCTCTCAGAAATGCCTTATCTACTCTCTGTCGCCACTTTTCTGGGTAACTGCGATTCCATAAGTGGGGAGCATGCACGCTGCATTTTGCAAATATTTTTCCTGATTTGTCCTCTTATATTTTTTAACAGACATTTAAATTTTTATGTTGCCAAAAATATCCATTTTTTAGTGGAGCTCCTAGATTCCTAATGTGGCTTTAAAGGGGGTCTTCTCAACTCTTGGTGTTACTTGTAAAAATAACATCTTCCTCACTTAGGGTTGTAGTTTCATGTGTTGCATTCAAATCCTTGATCTGTCTAGAATTCACTGTGATGTATAAATAGAGAAGAGTCCCTTTGCAGTCCAAGTGGGCCACCACTGTCCCCAGCATGTGCTAGATGAGACCCCTGAATGCTGCTTGCCGTCCTGCAGCCTGTGGTAACCATCCAGCTTCCGGCGAAGGCCCTTCTACCTCGGCACACACCAGCCCCTGCTCAGCCCTTCTTCTGGGTTCTTGATGTAACTGTTTTCCAGGTTCTGTGCCCTACCTGTTCTTCTCACTCTGATCTCTAACTCATTCCCTGCTCACTTGGCACCATCCCTTCACCACAACTTAACATCCACACCTGGAATTACAGCTCTCTGCTCACACACATGGGTAACTCCCGGGTCTAGAGCCTGCCTTCACCTCACACTCTTTCCAGACAGGTCACCTGGATGTCTTCAGATGCTTCAAAGTGAACCAGTCCTCTCCTCTCCTCTCCTCATCTGCTGTCTCTGCAGCTACTGCACACACACACACACACGTACACACACGTACATACTCCATCACTGCACACACACTCACTGCCCCACACACACACTCACCACCCCACAAACACATATACTTCACACACTCACACATACACACTCACTGCCCCACACACACATACACACATACACACTGACTGCCCTTACACACATGCACATACTCACTGCAAACACACATATACCACACTCACTGCCCATGCACATACACACTACCCCACAAACACATATACTTCACACATACACTCACACATACACACTCACTGCCCACACACACACACATACACATACACACTGACTGCCCTTACACACATGCACATACTCATTCACTGCAAACACACATATACACACACACTCACACTCACTCACTGTCCATACACACATTCACTGCACACACACACTAACCCCACACACACTCACTGCACAGACACACACACTCACTGCACACACACTCACTGCACACACTGCACACACTGCACACACTCACTGCACACACTGCACATACACACTACACACTCACTGCACATACTGCACACACTGCACACACTCACTGCACACGCTCACTGCACACGCTCACTGCACTCACTGCACACACTCGATGCACACACTCACTGCACACATTCACTGAGCACACTCACTGAGCACACACACATTCACTGCATACACACTCACTGCACACACACTCACTGCACATACACACACTCACTAGTTCCCAGGTTCTGTTGGTTCCGTCTCTTCTTCAGCCCAGGCCATGGCCGTCTCTGCTCACTGGTGACTTCTTCCTTAATTCAATCATTTCTCCTAGAGCATCCCTCTAATCCAGGGTATGGCAACCCTGAGAGTTTTACATTTTGTGAGGTTTACAGATAGGGAGGGAAAAGAGGGAGGGAAAAGAGGAGACGGGGAGGGGGAAATAAAGAAAGAGGAGGAAGAGAGGGAGGGAGGAGGACAAACACTTAACTTCTGACAAGAAGGTGTTTCTTCTGAAGTTTCTGACATTTTTTTTTGCTCCCTTTGGAGCTCAGCAGCAGGTCTCATGTGGCAAGAAGCCCGACTTTTCAGTATTGACAAGTCCTAAAACTAAGGGACAGCCCTGCTTTATTTGGGGGTCGGGGCTGCAGCAGTGGAAGAGCTGTGGTGACCAGTGTCTTTGAAACCTCTAGGTGTTCTCTGTAACATGGGGACTGTTTAAGGAAGTCCTACTGAGGTAAAGTATACACAGTGTTAAATTTAACATTCAAGCCATTTTAGACACACAGTTCAGGAGCAAGAGTGCAATGTGCCGTTCTGAAAACACCCTTGCTAACCTTTCCTGAAGCTTTCTATCCTGACAACTCCGGCTCCTGTCGTGCACTTTTCTAGCCTCTGGCTCCCCATATTTCCTCACAGAAGTGGGGTCACATTGTTTTTGATTTGGCATCTGTCTTCCATCAATCAGCACTATGTCTTCAAGGTCACTCAGAGAGGCTCTGTCAGACTTGCCTTCCTTTCGAGAGTGAATTGCCTCCTGTGTCTGCTTCTCTTGCTGTTTATCCATTCTGAATGGCTGGGAAATAGTTATCTCTGCCTCTCTGCTTTTGTGAATGAGGCTTTTGAGAAGGTCAACACACAAGCAAACACCTGAGCCCTTGCTTTCCATTCTGGTGGGTTCATGTCTCAAAGCAGCACTGCTGGACCAGGTGATCAGTCTGGGTCTTTTTTATTTAACTTCTTGTTGGGGGGAGGGGGCATTGCCTGCCTGTCTGTCTGTAGACTATGGATGTGCCTGGTCCAGGATGAGGCCAGGAGAGGGCATCAGATCCCGTGAAACTAGATGGATGTAAGCCACCATGAAGGTGCTGGGAATTGAGCCCAGGTCATCTGCTGAGCCACCTCTCCAGCTCCATTACGTTTGCTTTTTGAGCAACCAATATGGTATCTTCCATGGTGGCTACCAGATCTTCCATTCCTATCAGCAATGTATGTGGGTTTCTCACAAATATTTGTAATTTTTCTCCCTTATTTATAATAGCCTTTGTAATGTGAGTGAATTGGTATCTCATTATGTTTTGATTTGCATTTTCCTAATGCCTAGCAGCTGAATGTCGTTCATGGGCTTAGTGGCTATTATGCACACCTCCTTTAGAGAAATGTCTCCAGTTCTTTGCCCATTTCCAAATGGGTTGGTTCTTGGTTTTTCAGCTGTAGGAGGTCCCTCATGTCTCCTAGCTACTAATGCCCTGTAGAATGCCTGATGTTGGAATATGCCCTCTCCCATTATGTGGGGTGTATACCTTTTCATCACGCAAGACATGTTCAACAGGAAAGGAGTCACATTTCCATGCACAGAGGTCACTGCCTGAAGTACTGAACCTGGCCAACCTAGAGGGAACAGTGTGCTTGTTGCTAATCCTCTTCCTGACAACACTGTGAGAGCCCCTCCAGGTATCCTCCTCCTGCAAGCCCAGACAGCCAATCACTGGCACTTCGAGTCCCTACAGGACCCAGCCCTCAGCAGTCGGGAAACAGAGAGATCATATTTTATCAGGGTGGGAGGGGGGAAAGACTATCCAACCTCCAACTCCATCCTATCCCCAGTCGCATACTTTCTCCAGCAAGACTGCACCTCCTAAAGGTCCCATATCACCTTCCCAAACATTGTCACTACCTGGGAACTGAGTGTTCAGACACTTGAGTCTGTGGGGACATCACTCCTTCACACAGCTCAAAAGAAACCGTTTGCATCCTAGGCTGTGCAAAGATGCAGAAGAAATGTTCCCTGACCCAGCTGCAGCTTGCACTGCCACACAGCTTGGAATGCTCTGCAAATGTCACTCAGATCATCCCTCAAGTACACACACTCATTGGAAGAGAGAGAACTGCTCAATGCCAGCAGTTCTCCTACTGCTAGGAGTTCAATTGCCTCCTACAATTCCTCTGAACACATCTGCACATGCTCACAACTCACAGCTGCAGCGGTGCCTTCTCCCTGGACACGGTTCCTGTGATGTTGTAGACACAGTCATGGAGCTGCCCCTGGTCTCATGCTCAGCCCACCCTGTGCTGTACTCCCCCAGCCTCTACCCTTCCTCTGGGCACCCAGCTTCTGACATCAGCCTCTTCTCCCCTGGTATTGTCCTCTTCGGGTCTTCTTTCAACTCTGTGAGATTTCTGCCCAGTCCCCAGTATCCCACGATGTGTGTGGCCAGCACCTCTTGCCTCACAGGAAGGAGCCCCGCCTTGACAACATTCTCACCACAGGCCCGGGAGACCTGGCTCCCTTTGCTTGTTTTTGAAGTCACTGAACTGGAGCATCTACACTTTCCCCGCCATTAAGCAGAGCGTTCAATTAACCACATGCTAACTCTCAAGAACAACACAAACACAAACACAGGCATTCCATCCTTGCCTTTCTTCAGTCTTTCTCTTAACTACCCCCCTGCCTGGTCCCTCCTCCATCTTCTTAGAGGCACTCCATGTTCCCTGGCTGTAAACATAGAGGCAGACTTGATAACAGACTAAATGTATAATGACCAACTACAGCCCTGGTTTTTCTTGTTCCTAGACAGATGGCAGTTCCCTGTACTGTTCAGGACCCAGGTTCTTTCACCTCTGGACTTCTGTGACCTCCATACCATAGAAAGGGGAAAAATATAAGAAGGGACATTGTCTCCTGTTTAAAACCTTGGTCCTGAAAGTCATACTCCACTTCAGATAGAGCATGGCTGTCACTGAGACCACCTAGACACCAGGTGGCAGGACACTGTGGCACAGAACCAGTGGAAATGAAGCCAAGTCACACATTACCAACTAGGCAAAGTGTTTATTGGGACCTCAGCAGGAGCTGCCTGACTCAAGCCAGAAGGAGGCAGCACTGAGCACACAGGACACAGCAAGTCTTCATCAACATGGGGGTGAGGCACCTAATGCGGGGTCCTCATCAGTGAATGATGGATGTCATTTTTAAATGGAGTTTTTTCTCTGATGTGCAAACATCTTAGCCTTGGTGAGCTCTGAGTTCTAGACTCAGTCAAAGCATTCTCGCATGATAGGCAGATCTGTGCCTATCACTGTAGAGCAGGATCAAGCCCAGGCCAGAGTGCTACAATGGTGGACAAGTCAGTTTTTGGTCTTACCTTGGTTGTCCATCTGGTGTCTGCAGCATCTAATGGGGCCTTGACAGTTCCTGAGAAGACACCAAGACCATAATCCACACATTTGAGTGTTATCAAAATGATCGGGTCAAGTGTGGCTTCCAGGTTAGCAGTTTTAAGTTAATTGAGCAATTGAACCCTCTGACTGGGTCTTCATTCAGCAGCTGTTGCCTCTCGTCTTCACTGGCCGTGTTTTTTAGCTCTCTCAATGCCTGCATGTTTGAGCTTGGTCCAATCATGAGGGCTTCCCACTCTATAGACATCTGGTCTGTGTTTATGACAAAGTGTTGAGGGCAAGGGGAGGGATCAGGGGAAAATGCACACCCCTTTCCATAGGGGTGATGGTTGTCACTATCAGTGACAGGGTCTAGAACCACCTAGAAGACGAGCCTCTGGAATTTCTAGACTTGGTTAATCGGGGCAGATGATAGCTACCCTACCTCTGGACAAACCCATCTCATGGGATGGGGTCATAAAAGCAAGAAAGCAGCCAACATAAGACTCTGTGCCTTCCCCCCACCCCCACCCCCCACCCCCACCCCCCACCCCCCCACCCCCCACCCCCCGCTGAGACAGAGCTCACACTCAAACTGTGAGCCAAGATTAACCCCTTCCTCCCTGGAGTGCTTTTGTTGGGTGTCTTGTCATAGTGATGGGAAAAATAATTAAATCAAAAGGTAACAATTGAGGGCCCAGAGTTTGTCTGTCTTTGGTTACCTTGCTGTGATCCATACCTTTCTGAGCCCTGAATACAAAGAGAATGGGAATGTGCTCCCCACCCCAAGGAGTCAGCAGACAATCTCCACAGGCTGCCAGAGCACCATCAGATCCTCAGTCTTTCAGAGAGGGTCCTCCACCCACAATGAACACCTGAAGCAAAGCTACTGAGTCAAAAATGGGCAGAAGCAGCTTCCAGCTGGACACCAATCCCCTCCAGTGTGTCAGGGTAGAAAATGCCCAGAAGGTGGTAGCTAATATACAAACCTTCTCTTTCCACCTCAGTGCTCAGAGAGGTAAAGGTCAGAGCAGCCTTGCATCATACTTGCCAGTGGTCCAGACCTCAGTGCGCTTCAGGCCTGCTGGGGTTTCTGTGAGCTGCAGACAAAGCCTTCCCAACTGCCGCAGTTTGATCTCAGTGATCCACCACATAGAGTCCTATTTAGAGGCCACTGAAGAAGGATAAACAGTAAAAGCTCAGGGGAAATCCTCCAGAACCAAAAGCATCCCACAGTAGAAGGGCTTCGGCAGGGGCTAGATGAGACCCTCCACCCACATACCTTAAGCAGCTGTGGGCCTCCCTGCTCATCCATTTCAGCCCCTGTACCAGTGGGGGGAGGGGGCAAATTTTCTTGTTTAAAACTAGAGGGCCATTGAGGCCAATGATCTAAAGGACAAAGCTATCAAACCACTCGTCAGCTATATAGATCCAGTGCTTTCTTGGGTAGAAATTGAAAATCTGATCCATGCAATTGATTTTAAATAGACAAGCAAGGTTATTTTATAAGTGGGTACCACTCAAATCCCAGCTCTGTCTGTTTTCCTATTCAGATGGGTGACAGTTTCTCACCAGACCTCACTTCTTCCTGAACCAAGAGGAAAACTCAGCCACAACTAGCAAATGCCTAGCTCAACTGAAGGGCCATAGTGAAAACCCAGGGGAGAGATTGCTCATAAAACTTTCAGCTGCTCCAAAATCACTGGCTAAACAAGTCACTGCAGACATTAAAGGCTTCTATGCATTTAATAGCAGAGTCTGTTCTAAAATTCCCTTTGCACTCCGCAACTGAGAGAGCTTCCCTAATGCACTGCTAACTGGTACATTCTTCAAGACGGCCATCAGAAAGAAATAACTCCACATGCCAAAGTACAGATGCTCAGAGCTGAGGCAGAAAGCGAAGCAAACGTGTGAATACACAGAGAGAACATTTCTCCACGCTTCTTTTTTCACCTTGGCGTTGGATCAACCGTTGAAGCATGAGACACGCATCCTTACCCGCAAAATCCAGGAAAATGCTTAAGCCATGAAGTTTGAACAGTACGTAAAGAGCTTGCTCAAAATGCTCGCCCTGAATAGAAAGAGTAACAAATCAACCTATTGCAAATGGATGTTTAAGGACAGACCATGTGGGTTCCTGACACCTGTGAGGGGTCATTTCCCCTTGTATGACCCCATGAGAATTGGAAGCTATGGGTTGGGCAGTGGGTCTGCCAGTTCAAGCTGTTGTAAAAGACTGTAGGTATTTTTATTGTCTCACCACTCTGTCTTGGAGACTGGAAGCTCAAGTCAAGAACTGTTCTCTCTCTCTCTCTCTCTCTCTCTCTCTCTCTCTCTCTCTCTCTGTGTGTGTGTGTACATGTGTGTCTGTCCGTCTGTCTGTTTTAGAGACAGTGTCTTTCACTCTGTGTGGCCTCCTCTTGTTCATGTGTATCCTGCTGTCTCTTCTACAGAAATTGTGGGTTGTATTAGCTTAGGCCCTGCTCAGCCTGTAATCATCTCCTTGAAGCTTGTATTCATGACTTCTCTCATTGCTATGACAGAACACTTAGGGTTAGCAACTTAAGGAATGAAGTTTCTTTCTGCTCAAAGTTTTAAGGCCTGGCTGCGGGAGTGTGAGGTGGTCCTAACATTGTATCTCTCTTGTGACATTGTCTCCCTCTCGGCAGAGGGAGACAAAATGTCCACACTTCGCTCTCTCCTTCCTTCTGTTTATTCAGTGTAGGCCACAGTCAGGGAGAATGGTGCCCACATTCACCCCAGACTCCTCAGCGGTTCCTCAGTTAAATGTTTCTGGAAACAGCCTTTTAGATATACCCAGAGATACATTTCCACATGCTAATTCTAAATCTAACCACGTTGACATGATAAACTACCAAAATGTTCAATTCCTGAAGACATTCACACTGGGCGTTCAGGCTTCACCTGTATGTTTGGAGATATCACTGTTCAGTTGGTAACAGCAGGTGGACGTGGATAATGCTGAGTGGTACAGCCAGGACTGCTTGAAACCTAAGGTTTCTTTGTTAAGCCTGCAGCCCCTCCCATGCTTCAGCCCCTCAGATACAGTCAGGAGACGGAGGTGTTCGCCCATGAGAGCAGGCACGGTGTGACAAGGGGTCCATGCCACAGCTCTGAGCTCCATCCTGGTGGGCTGGGTGACAAAGGACTTACACATGCTAGACCTCAGCACCCAGAAGTCAACTGAGGACCTGTCCAGAGGGTACCAAGTGAGATTGGCTTTGTTAACCTAATTCCTTAGTGCAAAATGGTATTGGGTTTCCTGCCATATACTAAGTGTGTGATTCCATTACCTGAAAAAAAAAACCAAAGCAAAACAAAACAAACAAACAAAAAAATCATCTCATTTGGACTCTCTTTTTTTTCCCCTTCAAACTAGCTAACGTCCTGGAGGGCGATTCCATGGACCAGGACGTGGAAAGCCCGGTGGCCATTCACCAGCCAAAGTTGCCTAAACAGGCCAGGGATGACCTGCCAAGACACATCAGTCGAGACAGAACCAAAAGAAAAATCCAGAGGTACGTGAGGAAAGACGGGAAGTGTAACGTCCACCACGGCAACGTGCGGGAGACTTACCGATACCTGACGGACATCTTCACTACCCTGGTGGACCTAAAGTGGAGATTCAACCTGTTGATCTTTGTCATGGTCTACACAGTGACGTGGCTTTTCTTTGGGATGATCTGGTGGCTGATTGCATACATCCGGGGAGATATGGACCACATAGAGGACCCCTCGTGGACTCCCTGTGTTACCAACCTCAACGGGTTTGTCTCTGCTTTTTTATTCTCGATAGAGACAGAAACCACCATCGGTTATGGCTACCGGGTCATCACGGACAAGTGCCCTGAGGGAATTATTCTCCTCTTAATCCAGTCTGTGTTGGGGTCCATTGTCAACGCCTTCATGGTAGGATGTATGTTTGTGAAAATATCCCAACCCAAGAAGAGGGCAGAGACCCTGGTCTTTTCCACCCACGCAGTGATCTCCATGCGGGATGGGAAGCTATGCCTAATGTTCCGGGTAGGGGACTTGAGGAATTCCCACATTGTGGAGGCCTCCATCAGAGCCAAGTTGATCAAGTCCAAACAGACTTCAGAGGGGGAGTTCATTCCCCTCAACCAGACAGATATCAACGTAGGGTACTACACAGGGGATGACCGGCTCTTTCTAGTGTCACCATTAATTATTAGCCATGAAATTAACCAACAGAGTCCCTTCTGGGAGATCTCCAAGGCCCAGCTGCCTAAAGAGGAACTGGAGATTGTGGTCATCCTGGAGGGAATGGTAGAAGCCACAGGTAAGATGGGTATTACTCTGGGTTATCTGTGAGAAGTGCATTCAGCTGAGACTCTGGAGTCGAATACTGTGTCTGCATGTCAGCTGACCTTAAATACATGGGATGTCTAGCCATTTCGCTTTTTAACTATCCTAAATTTAAGATTTGGTTGATGATGTGGTTGTTGTTGTTGTTTTTATGTGTGTAAGAGTTTCACCTGCATGTATGTATGCACATGCACGGCGTTCATGCCAGGTGGCCATAGAGGCAAGAAGAGGGTACCAAATTCCCTAGAACTGGAGTAACAGCTGTGGCACAGCAGGCGCTGGGAAACTGACCTAGGGTCTGCAAGAGCAACCAGTGCTCTAAACTGCTGGGCCATCTCTCCAGTTGCCCAGAACCTTCTTTAAAGCTACTTAGAAAGCAAATTAATGATGAATTTTTAATGTATCTTAAACCTCTAAATACTTAATGAAATTAGATTCTGATCCGTGTCTGAAGCTTATTTTGAATGATTTTAGAGCATTTTTTATTTAAATATTTGTAGCTATTTGTTATCAAGCCAAAGGGGGAGAGTTAAACCTCTCAAGAAAAAAAAAAGTGAGGGGAAAAACCTTAATAAAACTGTCATTTTTGCCCCTTCTTTGGCTATCTTTCATAAGACCCGTAGAATTGTTCTTTCTTCCCTTTGTTAGGTCTCTCTACACCTGATCCTCCCAACCCTTAGCAGACATTTCCTTTCCAGTAAAACGGGAAAGGAACTAAAGGTCTGTTCCTCAGAACCCTATGGACCTTTCTGGTGGCGACACTGGTCATGAGCATGTTGGGAGAGAAGTAACATGTAACTCGCTTGCTCTCAGGGTTTGGGAAACAGCTCTTTGCTGTCTTTGCTCACATGTAAATTACACATGTGCTTCACATTCTGAGAACAAAGTACATCCTGCCCAAATTTTTGGTAGTATACTTCAAAATAGTCAGAAGCCTTGAATGGAGCTACAGACCTTTCAGAAAGAGGCTGAATCCAGCCCCTGATTCACCAGTGCTTAGTCGGAAGCCTCCAGCGTAAAGCTCTAGGTTGACCTGTGTCCTGGGAAAAGGTGTTCTCTGCCAGTTGATCCATTCTTCATCCCCTTTTCCAAAGGGAAAGTTCCTGTGCTTCTGTCTCCCTCTCTCCTCCACTAACAGGGGACAAAGTCACAACTCCTACCAAGTAGTTCTTTTGGGAAAGGAACAACTTTTCCAATAAATTTTTAAAGTTCAGCAAACTGAAAATGTGAGTCTCAGTGGCCCAGGACTTCCCTTTCCATAGAGCAGACAGAATTTTAAAGAATAACAATACACACTTGGCTCTCTATATCTAAAGAGCCCATGCTCATGGATTCTACCAACCATGGATTCAGCACAGTTTTTTAAAATGTGGTATTGATGCCAGGCAGTAGTGGCACACACTTAATCTCAGCACTGAGGGAGCAGAGGCAGGCAGATCTCTGTGAGTTCGAAGCCAGCCTGGTCTACAAAGAAAGTTTCATGACAGCCAGGGCTACACAGAAAAACCCTGTCTCAAATAGATAGATTGATAGATAGATAGATAGATAGATAGATAGATAAAACAAGAAGCACCTAGTATTGAGTGTTTTTCTCTTTACTACTGCCAGCATTTCCTAAATAATGCAGTATAAATATTTACATAATTTTGTATTATAATAATCTAAAGATGATCTAAAGTTTGTGGATGAGTGTAGTGTGTGTTTTATAAGAGGGACTTTCAAATTTGAGGATCTGGGGATCTTTGGGGAGTCCTGGCATTAATGCCCTCTGGATACAAGAGACAGCTGCACGTTTATCTCAGACCTGCTCTGGAGTCAGGCACAGGCCGTAAGTTCAGCATGAAAAGGGAGGGAGAAAGGAACTCTCTGGGGGGTGGGTGGGGGGAACAGCTCCAGCCAGCGCAGCAGGGAGAGGAAAGACTATTGCTTACTTCTGAGTCACAAGCGCTGGGTTCCTAAAAAGGCTTCAGTCTGGATTTTGCATAGACTGGGTGCAGAAGTTTGCATTGGCTGGATGTTGTGAAATCTAAATAGGTCCCGCTGGTGGTGGCAGGGCTACTGGCACCTTGGGCTTGAATGTTTTATGTTCTCCTGAAGTAATAATTGACTAAAGCAGAGGGGAAAGAGGGGGAAAGAAAGGGGAGGAGAGAGAGAGAAGAGGGAGAGGGAGGGGAGGGGAGAAGGAAAGAACAGATGAAAGAGGAGGGGAAGGAGGAGGGAGGGGAGAAAGAGGGGGTAAGGGAGTGGGGGGGAGGGGGAGAGAAAGGAACAGACAAGAGAGGAGGGGAAGGAGGAGGGAGGGGGAGGAAGAAAGAGTGGGGGGAGAGGAGAGGAGGGGAGGAAGAGGATGAAGCAGAAGAAAGTTAGGGAAGGAAGGGGAAGGCGCCCCCTTGAGATAGCAAACCCTACCCCTGTCTGGCAGAGTAGCAACCTTGTGTGCACCCTGGGGGAGCACAGGGGCTTGGAATCCGCCTAGTGGTGTCTGCAGAGACAGAGCCTCCCACAGCACACGCTGGCCCTCTCTGAGGTTCCTTCCCACTGGGCAGGACTTGAGGATGGTCGCTAGGTGAATCTTCCTGTTTCTGGCCATGCACACAGGAACCCACGCCTCTCGCTCCTATCTCCAAGCAGCAGCCAAGCTCTGCCATCACTCCAACCAAAGCCCAGCCTCCAAATATAAATGAATCTGAGCAAGAAAATCATGTTTGCACTGTCCCTGGGGTAGGCCTTGTCTCTCTGATGACAGCTTGTAAGGAACAAGACTATCTGCAGTGAGAAACATCCTCTTTATGATAATCAACAGTGATACTTGCCTAGGAGCATGCTTGCCGTTCTGAGGGTTCTTACCCACACCTGGGAAGTTGCCAGCAAAGAAAATCAGACCTCTACAGCTAGGGAGAAAAGGCAACCAGTATTGCTTTTTAAAAAATATATATTTTAATATATTTAAATATATACATACACACATATATTTATGACATATATATATATATAGTTTCCTAATATGGTTAGTACAGAAAAAGGTGTTCTAGAATATTCTAGGGGCATTTGGGAGCTGGCCATGTCTTGGACCTCTCCACAGGGTTTCATACAGCTCAGTACCCCCCCCCCCCACACACACACACAAAGCCACAGAAAAAGAAAACTGTGTGAACCTTGGGAACAGGAATTAAGAAGGTTCAGATTATTCACTGGAGTGCAGGGCTAAAAGTCAGGAGCCAGAGTGCTCTGGCCCAGAACAGCTTCCCAAGAGCTCAAGACTTCTCAAAACTGTCCCCACAGGGCCAGAGAGATGGCTCAGTGGTTAAGAGAACTGGATGCTCTTTCAGAGGACCCAGGTTCAGTTCTCAGCATCCACTGAGATAGTGGTTCATAACCACCTGTAACTCCGGTTGCAGGGGATCCAGTGCCCTCTTCTGGTCTCCAAGTATACTACTGCATGCATGTAGTCTATAGACTCATGTACATAAAATAATTTTGAGAAAGTTATAAAAAGCCTGTTCCCACTGACCGTGAGCAACTGTGTCCAGGGTTTATATTAATGAGTCTGTGCTAGCAGAATCACACTCCATCAGGGCTCGACATAACCATTCCCTTTCTTGTTTCTTCCCTTGGAATCCACACGTGTATACAATGTATCTCGATCATAGCCAACGCCCACTCTCTGCTCCCTAACTCTGGATAGCTCCCCACCACAACCCCTCTAACATTGTGTCCTGTTTGACTCTTTCAACAACAAGGGCCTTGTAAGCCCCACCCCCTCCACGCTGGATCCGCCCCCTCCACTCTGGACCTGCCCCCTCTGCGCTATACTGTTGACTGGCTAGACCCTGTGCTGGTTTTGTGCCACAGCCTCTGTGAGTTCGTGAGTGCTGTCACGTCCAGGAAACATTGTTTCACGGCTCTCCTCCCTGACCGCTGGCTCCCACAAACTTTCCACTCCCTCTTCCAGAATGTTCTGGACCTTGTGGGAGCGGGCATAGGGCAGGGCATAGGTGTCCTGTTTGTGGCAGAGCACTTCAGTCTTTTATTCTCTGTACTTGGACAACAGCAGACCCTTTCTATCATGCACACACTGCGCTCCTGGCAACCTTGACAATGGCAATATTCAGGAGACCTGAGTTGTCGTGTATCAATCTGAGCACCAAGGCCAAGGATCTGCTGGGAGCTCAGCTATCAGGACAGACAGTGATTGCTTTGTGGAAACATTATGTTCCAATACCAGTTGCACTACAGACTCCAATTCCATTGTAGAAAATGAAACCAAGGGGCACGGGTTGTGGCCTGCTTGCCTATCATACTAGGGACCCTGGACTGGATCCCCAGCACCACATAAAACTGGGTGTGGTCATTGATACCTGCCTGTAACCCCAACCTCCTATAGTAGAGGCAGAAGGATCAGAAGTTCAAGGTCATCCGAAGCTACATGGTGAGTCCCAGGACAGCATAGCATACAGGAGATCCGAGAGAGAGAGAGAGAGAGAGAGAGAGAGAGAGCCCCTTGGAGGCAGGATGCAAGCCTTATCTGTCCTTAATGCTATGAAGGGATCCCATCAAAGTCTGACCAACACACATAAAGGACAGGCACACATTCCCCAAGGACTGTCCTGCCTGCGGTCCAGGGGGGTGGGGTGGGGGGTGGAGTTAGAGGCAACCTCCCAAGAACCTTCTAGTCATGTGAGTCTATTTTTGAACATAAATCAAACCCTGGAAAATTCTGGCATCAGCCACCCAGACACCCCAGAGCTGGCTGTGTGTCATCTGCAAATATATTTTTGAAGGGCCCTTTATGTCCCCGACGCATGGGCAATTTTGAGGTAGTGATGTTTACAGACCGTTTCTTAACTACGTAAACAAACATGTTCAGCAGCTGTGGCAAATGTGCATTAAAATAGTGCAGCATTCATACAGACTGTTATTTATAGAGGGCAAATGGGCTTCACAGCGAGATGACAGCCAGGCAGCGCCGGGCTCAGGGCCAGCCAATGCCTCTCTGTAGCCTTTCTGATTGAACTTCCATATTTACCCCCAGCGATTATGCAGCTATGACAGGCAGCCTGGCCCAACACCCTGAGTGAGCGCCTCAGCAGCACAATCCTGCACTGAGCCTTGTTGGCTTTGGGCTTTACACTTTTTTTTATTTTGAAAATTATACAACTGATAGAAAAATGAGATAAACAGTATCATAAATCCACGGGTACCTGCCATCTGTTTCTGATAACTGTCAGTTCAGGGCCAAACATGTTACACCTAATATTCTCCACCATTACAGGATCTTTAACTGTAAATGTCTTAGTCCTTTTCTACAGAAGATAAGGACTCTTTATTTTTTAATAATAATAATGATGATGATGATGATGATGATGATGTAGTATGTTTTGCTTGGTTGATTGATTGATGGTTGGTTGATTAGTTGGTTGATTGATTAGGAAGGGCAGTGTCTAGGCCACACATAGGTGTGGCATAGATCAGAGGACACTCATGGGAGTTGGTTCTCTCCTTCCGCCATGTTGGTTCCAGAGAATGAGGCTCAGATCACCAAGCTTGGTAGCAGACACCTTTCCCACTAAGTGATCTAGATGGTACAGGTCTCTTTAAATAGAACCATGAGCACTGGGGGTGTGGCTCAGGGGGAAGCACTTTCACACAGGTATGTAGACCTGAATTCAGGTCTTTGGAATACACATAAAGCGTGTATGCGCATGTGTGTGTGTGCACATGCATGTGTGTGCATATGTGTATATATGTCTGTATGTGTGTGTATGTATGCATGAGTGTGAGAGTGTGCACAAGTGTGTGAGAGTGTAATAGTATTGCATAATTAATCCCAGGACCCCTAAAGCCAACTGGGAGAGGAGAGGAGAACCCCACTGATCTCAGGGACCAGCTAGCCTAAGGTATATACAGAAAAACAACAGGGACACCCTGTCTCAAACGCGACAAGAGATGAGGACAAGCCCAGTGCTAGCCTACCCTGTGCCATGAATCCAGATGCAACACTTATGTGCACGCACACGAACACTCTCCCATACTTGTGCGCGCACACACACACATAGAAACATATAGATATACACACACATTCTCACACTCGTGCACACACATACATACACAGACATACATACACATATGCACACACATGCATGTATACACACGTGCGTGCACACACACACACAAGGTTAACTCAGTACAGCTAAGGAAGCTCTTTTTTCAGCCCTCCAGTCGTTTTCCATCTGTGATTTTTGTTTCTTCCCTAGAAGTTTTTCCCAGCGAAGAGAACTCATGAAAGGTTCAAACACTGCATAGAAAACTGGATAAAATGGAGCCCAGGAAGGGGCTGACTATATACCACCCCATGTCAGTCCTTCCATGTCTGCAGATCCAGCATTTAAAGAGTCAATACATAGTGACTAAAAATATTTGAGAAAAAAAACCACATCTGTTCTAAACAGGCAGAGACGACTTCTTGTCGTCATTACGCACTATACAGTATAGATGCTATTTCTGTGCCATTGACATTACGGGAGGTATTATAAGCAGTCTAGAGGATATTTAACATATGGGAAGATATGTATAGACTCTATGCAAATTCTATACCAATATATGTTTATATGTTAATATATTTATGAGGACTTGAGCACCTGTGGATATGGGTAGCTCCAGAAGCAATTCCTCCTGGGTACCAAAGGGCAGCACGCAGACCAGGCAGCAGAAATCACTGTCCGTGTTACCGAGGAGGCCAGGAAGCTCTGGAGATGGGGGAGGACAAGCCGCCCCACCCCTCATGACGTAATCGTGTGGAAAGACTGTAGGCACAAATCACACCACGGAGCATGGGGTTTCTGAGAGAAACTCTTCACCCAGCCCTTGATTTAAGGATGAGGAAAGGGGGATTCCAAGTGCCAGACTATGGTGTGGCTGAGGTGAAGCAGCCACGGCACATTTCTGGGGCTCCAGGGGCTAATGTTGATGGTGAGCCCTCTGAGCTCATTTTTGGGTATCGTCAGTGCTGTGGCTCATGAGAATTCTATAGAGAAGTGCACCCAGAAGAGTGAACTATCATTTAATTGTGGGCACTTCAGGCACCGATCAATACACTCGCATTCTTTCTCCCTTGGTTTCTCTTTAAGTTTCTTTTGTTGGTTTCCCAACGTAGTCAATTATCTTTAAAATCCCTGATGAGATTTGTAACAACCATATATTAAAACAGGATGTGTTGGTGCACAGCAGTCCTGAAATCGAAATTGAGCAAAGCCTGGGAGACGCCCTGGGAGACCCCCTGGAAGACGCCCTGGGAGACCCCCTGGTAGACCCTCGTGCCACTGGGTCTTGGTTCCAAGAACCGCTTTTATTTGCTGCAATCAAAGTGCCAGCCTGCTCTGATTGGACAGGAAATGAGACTCAGAGTCTGAAGGATAACAGGGCTGTGGGCTGATTGCATACGCTCTTCCCAGGGTCGATCATCCCAGCCCCCACAGTGCCCAGATCTTAGTTCCTCCCTTTGTTTTGACAATCTATATTTACTCCAGCCTGGGCCATTACTCCAGATTCGCCATTTGGTTTTGTTTCTTTTCAGAACCATAAGCCCCGTGACCTCATGTGGGAGGAAAGTTAAGCGGTAATGTCTGAAATGCCAAGCATTGGGGTGGAAACCATGTGCAGTGATAGAACCTCTGGGAAGTCTCTACAGAGAGAGAGGAGGGAAAGCACGAAGGTCAGAGTCTTACCTCTGTACCTGGAGAAATCCACCTGTCCATTCCGTGTCGGGTTCAACTCCTCCACCAAAGACTTCTTTCCAAGATACTGTTATTGGCTATTCCGGGAGTGACTTTGGCGGTATATAAACCAATGGTGCTGCCCCCAGAATAGGGGCTTATAATCTTCTGAAAACCTATAATCTTCAACAGCTGGGGAGCCTGTGACCTAGCTCCCTGTGTGTGGCTGAGGCTCTGGAGACTTAAGCCTGCTCATCTCCTCTTCTAAAAGCAAAACACTGTAAGAAACCTACCATGACCTCTGCCAACCTTTCTCAGGCTGAGGAGAAGGCTTGGTCTACAGAGAGCTTGAGGTCTTGACCTGGATCCTGCATCCTGACATGGATGCTTAGGAACATCTATGTAACAAGACAGGTGTGGTCACCCATACCCCTCATCCCAGAGCTTGGAAGTGAGACAGGCATGTTCCTGGGGCTCACCCACTCAGCCTTATGGCTAGGTCCCAATGAGAGGACCTGTCTACAAAGGATTGGTAGGTGGCTCCTGAGAAATGACACCCAAGCTTGACCTCTGGCCCCTGTACACACCTGCATGCACACAGGCATCAGAACACACACTTGCCATTACAAACAAACAAGAAAAATTCTCACACTTCAGAAGGCACTGAGAGAATTCCATAAATCCAAAAACTTAGGAGCCAGGATTAACCATTAATGATTTGGGTTGAAAAGACTAAAACACTGGATAAGATATTTCATTATTAACACCTTACCTGAGCCGGGTAGTGGTGGCACACGCCTTTAATCCCAACACTCAGGAGGCAGAGGCAGGCAGATTTCTGAGTTCGAGGCCAGCCTGGTCTACAGAGTGAGATTCAGGACAGCCAGGGCTACACAGAGAAACCCTGTCTCGAAAAACAAAACAAACAAACAAACAAAAAAACTTACCTGAAAATTATTGTTCTTTCTGCAAATGGACCATGCAGAGATCCACAAAGAGAAACCCAGAGACTATTAGTGATATGATATGATAGTCACATGATATGCACAACGTGGACTCTCACCCGAGGCCTGGTCAACTTTAATCCAGATGCTGACAGTGTGCTTATCTTACAAAGAAACTAGCATTCCCCCTTGGAGACGGGTGTCAAACACCACAGTGGCTCTAATTACCACATCCTTAAGTCAGGAGAGTTTTATTATTTCCTATGAGCTCGGAGTGCTGACAGCGGATTACCGATGAAGCAATTCAACCTGACAATTTCTAACCACCCAGAAGAGGATTGCTGGGGGAAACGGCATGAATTATTTATGTGTCAACATGTGCACACACTCCGGCCAAACAGCTCAACAGCCAGAAGTGCTTCTCCAGTTAGCCCTGCCCTGGCATCCATTTCTGATCCCGTCTGTTATGTTACCCTGCTAGCTTCTTCCTCAAAAATAATGTCCCTCAGCCACAGACCTACTCATCTGTGTCCTCTTAATTTCAACCCATGATTGCATCACTCTCTGGCTTGCCTCAGTTTCTTCAACTCTAAAATGGGAACAGCTATGCCGCTTCCTACACCGGTGACCTTCCTGGTATGGACTCCCATCAGAGTAGATTATTCCCTTCTCACAGGCCACACAGTGAAATGCAATACAGAACAAAGCTTTGTAGGGAGGCAGAGGGAAAGACCGGTCCTTACAAGAGGCTCCATTGTGTCCGGGGACTTTGAAGCTTGGACAGAATGTCAAATGATCTCCTTTGAAGGTGCTCTGAAGGGTCAATGTGAAAAATATTGACTGATGTGTGCCTGTCCACAAGCCACGGCCTCTGCCCTGAGTTATAAACTGATATTTGAAATAATAAGGAACATTGGAGCTGGCCAGAAGGAACTCTGCAGTTCCATAAATAACAATATTCTTCACTACAATGCCTGCCAAAGGTGGCCTTGACTGTAGATTACCCTCCACTCTTCTGAGGCCAGTGAGGACAGGACAAACTGCCTCTGAAAGTGCAGTCTCACTGTTCTGCCACTTCTAAATGCTCCATGAGATTTTTAGGACACCTCCCACATCCCTGTTTGGAGGATTCACCTTCATGCTATTGACTCAACCAAATCATTTTGATTCTCTATCAACCTCTATTCTAAAGCGTACACTTAATTCTACAATATAGACAACAAGTATGACTTTCTCCTATGAAAGAGTGATGACGATACTGTAACAGTCTGCTCCGTTGTGTTATGCTACAGTAACAAATAGACCCAAGGGCTTTAAACAGCAAAGGCTTACTTCTCATCCACAAGACATGTTCTCTGCAGCTCTGTCTACACCCTTGTTCACTGCAAGATATGGGCTGAAGGAGTCCCCACATAGGACATGCCATTCTCCCAACAAGGGAAGACAGAGAAATAGAAAAACACCTCACTTCTGCCCTCAATTTTTTAGTCAGAAAGAGTTTTTGTGGCAGGGCCTGGTGTCCACAGAATGAGACAAAAGGATTCTCTCAGGGGAATTTGGAGAAGAAATAAATGAGATCAATGATTTAATCTACCACAAATCCCCTCAGAGTTTTGAAAAATGGTCTATAGAGTTAAAAACATTTTGTGAGGTATGGTTTAAGATGTAAGGTGGTTCTTAGTTCATTCCTCAGATGGATGTGGATCCCAGACCAGAGGCATTTTCCCGTTCCTATTGAACCGAGGCCCTAGAGATCAGCAGACTCATCAACAGAAGCAGAAGTGTTGGCCATCAGGTTGTTGACAAACCTACAAGCCAGTGCGTTACAGTCCTGCCCACTTTGGCTTCTCATGACACCGTGAACCCTCTGCCAGTCTGAATCCTTGGCTACCTCTATGTAACAGACCCCTTGCCAAGTCATCGAGGACATGAAGCATAGCTGAGCAGTAACATTCTGTTGAGCAGAGCAACTGAGATTCTGGTTGTTTGTTACCATGGCAAATCTAGCCTGCCTTTCCTGATACAAAATGTCATGATGACACTTTGACAGTGGGCTGTGGCATACGCCAAGTACACCAGACTCGCCAGGAAGTGAGTTTGCAGCTAGCATCCTTGCAGAATGTCTCCTTCCTGCTGTGAATTCATTCTTCCCCTGGGAAGATTTTAACACCAAACAAGCTGATTTTAATCTGTCTCCGTTCTTGCACATTGGTGTCTGGGCACATCACACTCCTTAGCATCACCATACCTTTTCCCCATAAGATCACACAAGCCTTTATGATGGGACCTGGTACACACTAACCACTCCATATATGTAAATAGCAACCGTGTGGTTCTATATATCCTCATCACTGTCAAACACTTGGCAACTGATGGCTGCCATTTTTCACATCTATTTATTTAGGTTGAGGATATGCACGTGCCTACATCGTGGCTCACATGTGGAAGTCAAAGGACAACTTTTCAGTTCTCTTGATCCTGAGAATCAAACTCAGATCACCAGGCTTGACAGCACACACTTGACCTGCTGAGCCAACTCACCGGCCCATGGATTATTTCAATAGATGTCTCCTGTGGTTTCTTTTCAGACCTTAAAACAATCTGAAAGCTTAAGACCATTCCCATTTGACAAATAGTGAAGGTTGGCTCTTGACTGAGGAGTTGAGGTCAAAATGACCTCTGAGGTAGTAAATCAAGAGCGGACCTCAGGGCCAACTCCACCACCACCACCCATCTGCAATTTATTACTGAGCCAGCAACCACACCTGATGCTGGGTCATCTCTTAGCTAGTAACTTTCCCGCCCTAAGAAGATGGCACAGAGGGTAAAGTGCTTGCCTTAGACGCATGAGGACCTGGGATTGATCTCCCAGAACCCATGTTTTAAAAAGCATGGTGGCGGTGTGTGTGTGTCTGTGTGTGTAACCCTAGTTCTGGCAAGTAGAGCGAGGTGCTCCCTAGGCTGAGTGGTCATTACAGGACGTGGCAGACCTTGTTGCAAAAATACAGGTGATAGGACCCTGAGGAACATCTAAGGTTGTTATCTAAACTCCACACACACACTCACACTCACTCACACTCACTCACACTCACTCACACTCATACACACTCACACACTCATATACACACACTCACATTCATACACACTCACACACACAAACTCATTCTCACACACTTGTGTACACTCATACACACTCACACACACAAACTCACACTCACACACTCACACTCACTCACGCTCACACTCATACACACTCACACACATAAGCACACTCACACAATCATATACACACTCACATATACACTCACACACTCACACACATACTCATGCTCACTCGTACACACTCACACACACACTCATACACACTCACACTCTCACACATACACACTCTTCTACATACAATATACACACTCACATGCACACACACTCACACATACTCTCACACACATACAGTCATACATACACTCACATTCATAAACACACAATCATGTACTCATATACACACTCACGTGCACACACACTCTCACACATAGTAACGTGTACACACACATAGACATACAGAAAATAAAAGAATAAACTTAAAAATGTAAAACAAAGGCAGTCCACTGGCCTTTCCTTCCAGGTCTAACCAGTTCTATGTTATCACCCTGGGTGATTGTACCAACAGAAGTTCTGGCCAGCCTGATCCAGTGTGGCCTCTGTAATGCCACATACAACCCACAATGCAACCAGAAACCAGCTGACAAACCACACAGAAGGAAAAATAAAAACCCAATGTTAAAAGAGAACAATCAATTGTAGGAAGAATCAATTGTAAGTCTGGACTCCCTGCCAGAAAGTACAATACTGAGGACATCAATTTAGGCCAGGCTAGCTCAGCTTGGCTGAGGTTTCCACTTCACTGTGGAACACCAGCCAGAGCCCTCTGTGGGAGGAGGGGGAGGATGGTGGTGATGGTGGTGATGGTGGTGGTGGTGATGGTGGTGGTGGTGCTGGTGGTGGTAGTGGTGATGGTGGTGATGGTGATAGTGGTGGTGATGGTGGTGATGGTGATGGTGGTGGTGATGGTGGTGATGGTGATGGTGGTGGTGGTGATGGTGATGGTGATGGTGGTGAAGATGGTGATGGTGGTGATGGTGATGGTGGTGGTGGTGGTGGTGATGTGACGGTGATTCCCCAGTGACAAAGTCATCCTTAGATGATTTAATTATGTACTTGCTAATCAAATGTGTATCCTTTTATAATTTCTCAAGTATTTCCATGTAACGTTTATAACAGGAGGCTTGTGGATAATGACAGACAGAATAATGCACAAAACACTGAGGAGAGCGAATCACAAAAACTGATCCTAAAATAGTCCAATGTTAGGTTGCCCAAAATTAAGTAGATTTCTACAATTCAGAAAGCTAGCACAATGGTAAAGACTATATTTGCTTATGATACTTGACTCTTAGGCTAAAACAAGCGAGAGGCCACATTCACTGGCCCACTACAGACAGGATCATATGTGAGGTCACCAAGTCCAGCCCAGCACAAGCATGGTAGACCACAGTAAGTCCCAGCAGTACCCCAGTCTCCACTGACATTGTGAATCTGGCCCAGATGCATTCCAGCTTGTGGTTGATACGTTAGCAAAAACCTCACCTTGGCTGGGCACATCCATCCACGGTGTGGAAGAGACTCACTGTGGATACTCTATGTCCCCACTTGTCAAAGCAAGACATTTGTTGCTGTCACAGAAACAGATAGAATGCTGTGGCACCAGATAGGATGAATGCAAGCTAGCAGATGTTAGACCAGGTTAGGCCAACATTAGACCAAGTTAGACCAGGCTCAATGGGACATCTCATGAACAGTGGCCACCCGAAACCCAGGACAGGGGGACAGGGAGGGTACCAGAGTTTCTTGTCACATGTCTCATCCTAGGGTCTCTTCCCAGGAAGAGATGAATCCACAGATGGACCTGAGTATACTTTAAATGTCTCATCTGCTCATCTTCTCACCCACCAAACTCATGTTTTTCATTCCTTTCTCTCATTATCCTTCAGCGCCATCTCCCTCGGATGACAGCATGGTCCTATGCTTAGTCGGGGTAGAACACATCTTCACGAAGTTTTACAGTCCTCCAAGAGTCCATGAGTCCTGTCGGCTCTCAGCTACTTTCTGGTCTCACCTTCTCTAACATCAAGAGCTAGCGCTGATGCCTACTCTGATACTCAAGACTCCTTTACCCACCTCTCCCTTCTCTCTTCTGCAAGCCCCTCCTCACCAGTATTTCCGTTAACATTAAACATTCGTAATGACCATCCTAAGAATATTCACTCTTAGAATGTTGCACAAGCCTGTGGTGCTGGCATTCAGGGGACACAGACAGGAAGCTTCTCTCGAGTTCAAGGCTAGCCTGGTCTACGCAGTAAGTTACACACCAGCCTAGAGCTACATGAGAGACTCTACCCCCACTTTCAAGAATAACCTATGCTTCTCATGGTTGCATGTCCAGCTCCCCTCTAGTTCTCAGCTCTCCTGCCACTGACCTTAGAACTTCCTGTTGTTCACACTGCCCAACAGCTGCCTCTCTAGCATTCTTCCTTGACGTTCATGGCTCCCCAACACCTGCTCTACTTCCAGGTCCTCTGCAAGCTCTGTCTCTTCTTCCTGGCACTCTCAGAGCCTGCTCCATCTGGAGCTCTGCTCTTCCTCTCCAGGGACCTCCAGGGAGATCCTGGGATTTCATTGCTAATGTCTGCATGTGACATTAGGTTTCCTCCTTGGACCTTAGCACCTCTCCCAACTTCTCTGATCAGAGATCCAACTGCACACTTGGCTCCCTGGCTCAGGTGCCCAACAAGCTCACAATGCAGGAGGTGAGCTTGCTCAGCTCAGTCTTCTACTCCTCTATCCATTCTCCCTGAGAGCATCAGTGACATCGTCAATACTGTGACATAGACCAAAAAGGCAGCAGCCTCCTGCCTGTGCCTTCTCCTACATGGTGAACACATCCACTTCCACCTCCACAGCCAATGTCCCAGATCAAGTTGTCAGGGTGAGGGGCCACAGCATTCACCTGGTTCCTCTGTGAGTGACCACTTACAGAAGCCAATGATGTCCTAACAAAATACTAATAGGAGTCAATCACTTACCCTGCTTAAAAGTCACCAGCGGCTAGGTGTGGAGGCACACGCCTTTAATCCCAGCACTCCAGAAGGCAGGCCAGTGGACCACTATGAGTCTGAGGTCAGCCTGATCTACATAGCAAGTTTCAGGCCAGCCAGGACTGTGTTGTGAGACCTTGTTTCAGAAGTAAATAAGTCAGGGCTGGAGAGATGGCTCAGTGGTTAAGAGTACTGACTGCTCTTCCAGAGGTCCTGAGTTTGATACCCAGCAACCACATGCAGGCTCACAACCATCTGTAATGGGATCCAATGCCCTCTTCTGGTGTGTCTGAGGGCAGCAACAGTGTACTCACACAAATAAAATAAATAGATCTTTTTAAAACTTTTTCATTAAAAATTTTAAAATCTTCAAGAGAGTCCCACTGTCTCAGGAAAATCCAGGTACCTCATGAGTTCCTCCAGAGTCCTTGCAGCCAGCCCCTGCCTGTATCCTGTGTGCCTGCCCCTATCTCCAGCCGCTTCCTCACTGGACTCGTGCTAAGCCATATGAGTTCTCTCTCAGGGAAGCCTTCTCAGAAACCATCTGTAGAGGCCACTTCCTGCACACTGAACATGGCCATCCTGTGTGCCCATCACAGCTGGCAAACATTCCTCATTCATTTGATTAGCAGCCTGGCTGCAAACTCTGCAAGAATGGTATCTTGACTTGCTCAGTTGCTGTGTTCCCAGATCCCAGGACCAAGTGAATTATGAGCAAATGAAATATCCTGTATGGTCACAAACCAATTTGGCTCCTTAAGCACAAAAGAAAAAAAAAATGTTTCGAGTCTTTTAAAGTTGACAGGTCAGTGAAGACAGCAGCCTTGGTCAGCCCAACGCTCCTGTCTTCTCCTAAGTTCCTACATATTCTTCGGATATTCTACACCTCAGTGAAGGAACCTCTGGTCTCTCAGCTTCCTGGGCCGCAGATCTGGATACCACCCTCCCTCTAGTCTTCCCTTTCTTAATTCTTTGCAGACCAACAACTCAAGCCATGGGCTGCAGCTCGCTCATGGGGCTTCTCAATGCCAGAAGGCATGCTTCCTCTGGACTCTCCACTGCCATCTGCTGGAAAATTCATGTCATAAATTCACAAATCTATACCTCTCAGATACCAGGTGTATATAAACAACCCCACAGCTGTACATGGTGGCCCTGGTTGAGCTTGTCCGTGCCATCCCATACTTGTCAGACCCAGCCATCCTTACCTCTCCAGTGTTTGGGGTTCACATCTTCCAAGATAGTCTCATGGATGGTAGTCCCTTATTTGGGATGCTTCCCTCCACACCACACAAAACAAACTTTGAAACAAATCCCTTTCTTTATCTTCTAATCCAACACTTTGGTCACCTCAGTAGAGCTAAAAGGAAAAAAAACCAATCACTTTTGCATGTCATAGTATGACCTGTCCAACACCTTGACCTCACTCTGTTCCACACAAGCCATGAGCCCTGAGCTCATGGTGGCCTGGCTCACATCAACCCTCATACCTACCGTGGCACTAGGTCTGCCGGCGATGTCCCATCTATGCCTTTGTGATAACTTGTAGCCCCCAGGGGCCTTTTGGAGGGCTTGGCACACTCAGAAGTCCTCCCTGTGCCTCTGATGATTTCCCACAGAGGTGACAGACCACATGTGGGTGGCACCATCTGACTACCAGGATAAAAGCTGTCTTGTGTTTTCTATTTTCAGCATGGACTACAATCTGGCCTATGATCTGTGCTCAATAAAAGAGATAGAATCAGTAATTCTTATAAACGAAGTCCAACCTCTCTGAGTGTGTCTCAGACCTGTGATATCTCCTCTTTGCCAGCCGTATGCACCAGGAGCCAGGCAGCACCAGGCTTTCCTCTAGAGCTGCCATGGCACTCATATTTGTTGTTCTTGTGGTTTAAATATGGCCCTGATAGGCTCGTAGGTTGAACACTTGGTGCTATAGCTTGTCGTAGTACTGTTCGGGAAGTCTGTGGAACTTTCAAGGTTGTGGGACTTAGCCAAAGAAATGAGTCACTGGGGACAGACCTTGAGAGTTTCAGTCTGGCCCTGTTTCCAGTCAAAGCTCTTTGCTTCCTCGATCTGCCCAGATAAGAGGTGTCTCAGCCACAAGATTCTGCTGCCACAAGTTAGCCATGCTTTCCTGTCTAAGATGGACTGTACCCGCTCAAACCATGATCCAGAAAAAATCCTCCCTCTCTTGAGTTGTTACTGTCAGGCATTCCCACAGCAACAACAAAGGTGTGTGACACTTTGCTGCTCACAATTCTGCTGAGTAGTTCCCCTACTCAGGAATCACAATATATTCATAAACTCCATCTGACATGAACATATTGTCTGAAGCAGAAATCCAAAAGGTGAACACGTCCCTAGCATCCAGTCTCAAAATTCCACAAAGGTCTCACAGAATAGAGACATGTTTCTCTTTGAAAATGGCCTCGCTGTCCACTGAAGGCTGGTGAGGTCAGGAGGCCAGGCTGCCAGAGCAGTGGTCCTTAGAGATCCATTCCACCAACTCCCACACACTAAGAGGCCCTTGATGTCATCTAGATTTACCACCAAGTCCCAACAAGTGAGCCTCTCGGGAGACAAGGTGTGGACAGGTCTCTACCTAAGTTTCTACCCTAAAGTCTAAGGCCGTCTGCCACTCAATCCTCCTACTGCAGCAATGACAGTAAAGACAGGAAGGTCAGAACATGTAGCCAAGCATCCTTCAGCTTCTATAAATTTTACTTTTACCTAACACAGGAACATTGTATTTACTATGTATAACATGATATTTTTAAACATACGCATATGATATGCTAGCATAACAAACCTTCATTTTGTCTTCCAATTCCTTTCTTAACTTTTCTTGTTTTGTGCTTTTATTTCTGAGTTTTACATATGCACATGAGGAATTCTAGTTCTTTTTACCCCATTACACTCCCTGCTCCCTGTTTCCCACCCACTGAAATTCTTCTTTCCCACTGAGTCCCTCTCCTACTTTCTATGTCTTGTTTCCTGTGTGTATCCCACTGAGTTTATTAGGACACCTGCACGGGCATGAGGGAGTTATTCACAAAAGTGTAGAAGAAAGTGACACTACCGTGAATTTATAGTCTTCTTGCTAAGAATATAGGTGTGAACTGCCAAGGACCAGTCTCAGCTTGGAGAGGGGCTCCTGAGAGAAGGGGAGTTTGAGAGCATTGGGGGGGGGGGAACAACTTGAAGTAAAATCTTGGGGTACAAGGAGATATCCTGTATTCTGCTCAAGACAGCTCTCTCTTGTTTGGAAAAAAATTATAAAAACTCTCTGGATAGCTCATTTCTTGTAGACCAAAAACCCAGTCTTTTATTTACATCAATTTGATCATTTTCCCAGGTCCCCCAAATCAGCATCCCATGACTCCAGCCTCCTGATTCTTAGAGAAAGACAGCAAGCACATTTTTTAACATTGCAAATGTATTCAGAGCTCTGCCTGCCTTTGTAAGCACAAACAATAAACTTAGCTGGGGGGATCCCGTTCTGCACTGACCATTCCAACCAAGCTTGGACCTAAATTCATTCTGTCCCCAGCTGACCGTGAACTCATTAATTTGCCTGCCTTTTTATCTTTCTGACAAGCTGGCTCACAGTGCAGCTGCCTCTGTCCTTTTAGATCTGTGAAGCCCCTCATATAATTCATATCGCATCCTTATATTTTGCATAGTTGAGAAATTATATTTTTGAACCCAGGTTTTTAGAGTTCTTTCCAACAGCCTTAAAAGTTATACTGATGGCCACATCATTCTACCATTTTTCTGAGACATTAGACACATTCACTTCCTGGATTTGTGCTGTCTCTGATCGTCATGGAGTTATTAATCTTGGCAGAGTGGACATTACCCAATAACCTTGGCATGGAGAATATTTCCCAATAACCTTGACAGGGAGAATATTTCCCAAAGGAGGAACATTGTGTGTGTATGTGTGTGTGTGTGTGTGTGTGTGTGTGTGTGTGTGTGTGTCTCAAGCCTCATGCCCAGCAACCATCAGCACTTGTGGAGGCCCACACCCTGCTGTCTCTCTTTCAGGGGAGGGAAACCATGTCACAACGTCACTTCTACATGGCCATGCAGGATTCAACAGTGGACCATCTTACCCATTTCATAAAAACTTGGGAATTGAACCCAGGGCTTCATGTATCCTGAGCATCTGCAAACTGAGCTACAACCCACAATCCCCTAACAAGACCATTCTGGAGGGGGGGGAGGCTCAGCTGTGCTTGGTCCTCAACAAGATCTCCACACCTGATTCTGTGTGTAGAAAGAACCAGCCCAAACTTTGAGGGTCTGGCAGTTCAGAGCTGGGAGGCTTCAGCAAAAGTCTTCTCTCTAATGAGCTAGAGAGCAAATGTTTACTGGGGACAGGCTCTGCCATCACCAGCTCTGTTAACATGGCAGTAAGGAAAAAAATCGAACAGCTCTGTGTCCCGGTGTGATTTTATTTATTATCTTTTTCATGTCTCATAAAGTATTATTCTTCTTGAGACTTTTTTTTTCAACCCTTTAAAGAATGTCAAAACCATATTTAGCTCTCCCTATTCTGTAAAAACAGAATACACTACAATGCAAAGTCGTATCCTACATGCATGGGTGCATGGGAAGAACAGGAGCTTCCTCCCTCCCTCAGCACATCCTACTGATCAGGGCTGACACCTAGCAGGCAGTGGAGCTGGAGGAGGAGGCCTGCCTGGGCCTGAAGAGTCCAGACCATTTATGCTTGTGCTTCTCTTTTGAGTGAAAACCCAACAGAAAGCAGAGGCTCCTGACCTTCTGCAGAGCTTGGATTGAACTTGCATGCAGAAGCAAGGCCTCATCAGTAAACAGTCCTCTTATTAACATTGCATTTCCAAAGGAAAAGACTAAAGAACATGAACACTTGAGTTTTAATGGGGTTTTGCACTGGTTCATTCCCTTTCTGACTTGCTTTTGTTTCTCTGGACAGAAATTGCTCCGCCAACTTCAAGCTCCCTGGCTCTTCTCCAAGGAGCATTTGTTCCCAGCCCTTGTTCATTTTGGAATCTCAAAGTCTCAACTTCATCCTACCCTAAGATAGCCATTCTTTGTCTGAACCCTCTCTGCCAGCACCCCAGCTTCTGTAGGAGGCTGAGGATCCTCCGACCATTGGTTAATCATTAGTAACAGTATGTTACCTTTGCCATAAATCATGTGTCTGTGGGCTGAAGAGATGGCTCAGCAGTTAAGAGAGCTTGTTACTCTTACAGAAGACCCAGGTTCAGTTCCCAGACCCCACATGGTGGATCACAACTATCCACAACTCAAGTTCCAGGGGATCCAGTGTTCTCCTCTGCCCTCCAAGGACTCCAGGCATGCATGTAGTATACATATATACATCCAGGCAGAAACTCATACACATAAAACAAATGTAAAACATAAAATGTAAAAAATATGAAGTAATAAATTCCATATCCACTTCAAGCTTTGATCTGTACATGCCAGCATGGGAGCTATCTGTGCAGAAAGCCATCCTCTAAGAATACATTAGCAAAACCTCTCCTCATTCAAAACCACGACTGCCAACACAGCATCCAAATGACATTATTCAAACTTTCCAGTCACTACTTGTGCTGGCTAGTTTTATGTCAACTTGACACAAGTCAGAGACATTTTGGAAGCAGGAACCTCAATTGAGAAAATGCTCCCACTAGAATGACCTGTGAGCAAGCCAGTAAGCAGCACCCCTCCATAGCCTCTCTGCTTCAGTTTCTGCCCTGACTTCCCTTGGTGATGAAATAACCTGGGAGTTGTAAGCTATAATACACCCTTTCCTCCCTGGTTTAGGTGTTTTTATTACAGCAATAGAAACACTAAGACACTAGCAAACAAAACATGGCAGATCTTGAATGATATTAAATAACACATCTGGACATGCCTGGAAAAAACTCACTTTTCGCTACTGGAGATCTTGGTTGGAAAACAAATCTGGTTCTCTGCTATTGACTCTCCTGTCTTTCCATGGTGCTGTCTTTGGACTTTGCCAGATTCCTCAGTAGACTAAGGAACCCTCAGCATTCCCTACACTCTGTCTTCTGTGGAGCCCTCTCTTTCTCTCTTCATCTTTCGTGTTGCTTCCTTTTTCTCATGGTATCTTCATGAGGAAATCTAAGGAATACACAGTTGACTGTTTGTTAGACTGTGCGTGAATGAAGCCAACAGAAAAGAAGCTGTGCTCACACCAGCCATTACTTCTGGAAAGCATACTGTGCCCACGTCAGACATTGTACCAGGAGGCATGAGTGTCGGTTGTTCCACGCTTGTGTGTGTATGGCTGGTGTGATGGTTTGTATATGCTTGACCCAGGGAGTGGCATTATTTGAAGGTGTTGTTGGAGTGGGTGTGGCCTTGCTGGAGTAGGTGTGGCCTTGTTAGAGTGGGTGTGGCCTTGGAGTAGGTGTGTCACTGTGGGTGTGGGCTGTAAGACCCCCGTTCTAGCTGCCTGGAAGCCAGTATTCTCCTCGCAGCCTTCAGATGAAGAATTCTCAGCTCCTCCTGCACCATGCCTGCCTGGATGCTGCCCTATTCCCATCCATGATGACAATGGACTGAACCTCTGAACCTGTAAGCCAGCCCCAATTAAATGTTGTCTTTATAAGGTTTGCATTAGTCATGGTGTCTGTTCACAGTAGTAAAACCCTAACTAAGACAGCTGGTGAAGGGTTTTTCTACCAAATTGCTGTCTCTTACTTTGTAAAGGCCACTGTCTGAGTAAATACTTAGAGATGGAGGCACCATCCTGGGTAATACTGTGCTTCCCCTAAAAGCTTCTTTGAACAGTCATTAGAGACTCATAGAGCCCACATTGGCTATGTGGGTCACCAAGTGGTAGCCTTCAACTGACTGCATGTCTCTTCTGACCTTAGCTGTGATGGCTCTTTCCTCTCTTTGCTTTGCCGTCTCTGTATTTATATCAATGTGACTCTTCTCCTCCGTGGTTTTAATCTGTTGCTTCCTTTATTTACTTGTGATGCTCAAATTAGCCCAGTATTTCCCAGTCATCAGATGTACCCACCCTTTGAGGACTCACCTTGGGCTTTCCCAGCTCCAGCTCTCCAGACAGGCATGGAGATTCCTTGTACCTCTAAGTCATAGCTGCTCTTTAGACCTGACACAGTCATGATGAGCAAGCCTTCCTACCAGATCCCTCAGAGTATAACAGCAACAGCTGTTTTAGAAGGGCCCGACCTCTGCCAAGTCCACGTCCCTGGGCTAAACCAGAAGGTCTAGATGACCTCCATCCTGTACTGGGATATGTAGTTCAGTAAGAGAGCACATCCCTAGCATTCGTGAGGCCCTAGGCTCAATCCCCACCACTGACTATGATGATAATATTTAAAATCACAGCCCTCTAGGAACTCTTCATGGGGAAATCCCAGGCCCACTGCCTCTAGTATCTACAAGAGCACAGCAGGAAACTGCCAGCAGCCCTGATTTCTCCATCCTTCCAGGGGGCTGGCTGGCCCACATTGGTACCCAAAGAAGAGCAAGCAATAGTCCAACAATGGTCATACAAGAAAACAGTGAAAACACAATGAAAAGATCTTCACTGAGCTGCCTGATACAGGAGAATAGACTCTGACTCCATCCCAGCCACCCCGGTTGCTTTGTGTCCTAGCATCAGCCTCCGCTGGCTTTCTCAGAAGTGGCAGATACTGTGCGCTCCCTTGTGGTCAGAGCTAGGTTAGCATCAGACCCAAGGTGCAGCCATCTGAGGTTGCTATGTTGTGTATCCTTATGATGTTTCAGTTCTGGTTGCTTTTGGGGAGCATATTCCGACAGTTCTCTCTCCTAAGAACTACCTTCATTTGCTATTTTATCTGCTGTGGACATGGGCTGACTTGGGCAGCCATCACAGAATATTAGCAACTGGGTGGTGTCAACACATTTATGTCCTAACGTCTGGAAACCAGAAGTCTCAGATGGTAGAGCAGTCCAGTTCTTTCCTGGTGAGAGCTCCCTTCTTAGCTTAGAGATGCCTCCTCTCCATGTCCTCATAAAGAACCTTCCTCTGTTGGCAGACATGGAGCTTCCCATTGACCTCCTCTTTCTATAAAGACATCCGTCCTACTGGGCCAGCTCCTTTTGCTGCCCTTACGATCACACTCAACCTTCCCTACTCTTACAGTCTCATCCCCAAATAAATCAAGGCCTGGGACTTCGATGTATAGATTTGGGGGAGACAGTTCAGCCCATGATACCTTAGAACTGCTCACATTCTTTCTGAATCAACTTAGGGTAATAGTAAAACCCAGAGTTCCCATTGTCCCCATGGGGGTTTCCATGTCCCCATGGGTCCTTAGCCTCCACATCAGTCCCCATACTTCACTGAAACCAACACAGACCGCCTAACCTCCACAGCTGAGACTAGGGCTGTGCCTGTAACTGGTAAACTCTTCAAGTAAATCCTGACTGCATCATACTGGCTCTTTCTCCCATCTCCTAGTACTAAGAATACTAAAGCTGCACTGTCCCTTCCCAAGCTGCCCACTTTCCTCTCTGTATTTAAATGTGTGAGTTTCCCACTGCTAAAAGAGGCTTCTAGAAGCAGGGTGCAGACACACATACCACAATCCCAGGATTTCGGGGTGGAAGCAGGAGGATCAGAAGTTTAAGGTCATCCTCAGCTACATAGCACGTTCAAGGCCATTGTACACTATAGGAGACCCTGAATCTAAGAGCACAATAGCAGCAAAATCATCCAGGAGCAAGAAGGTAGAGGGGAGGTGTGTATAGGTGAGGGGAACTCCTGAAGAGAGCCAACAAGACAAATACAGCGGGGCATGGACTCCAGAGCCATCTTCCTCACCTTGCAGGGACATCGAGGAAGACTTACAGGAGACATACACTGGCGGGAAGGACATTGTCCACCCCTGCAACAGCCTTTGGCACTGGTGCCCACAGGTCTGAAGAGTATTATTCAAACTCAGCCAGTGGTATTTGCACTTCTGTTGAGACATCAAATACTGAATAGTTATTCTGATCTATCGATCCCATTGGGTGGCCACTTCTCCCACAGCCCCTTCCTGACAGAGATTGCCCAAGAGGCTGCAGATCCTCAGAGACAAGTGCTTGCCTACTATAAAGACCTGAGGGTGGGTGTAGACAGTTGCCTGGTGTCTTAGTCAGAGTTTCTATTCCTGTACAAATATCTTGACCAAGAAGCAAATTGGGGAAAGGGGAGTTTTATTCAGCTTACATTTCCACATTGCTGTTCATCACTAAAGGAAGTCAGGACTAGAACTCAAGCAGGTCAGGAAGCAGGAGCTGATGCAGATACCATGGAGGGATGTTTCTTACTGGCTTGCTTCTCCTAGCTTGCTCAGCTGGCTTTCTTATAGAACCCAAGACTACCAGCCCAGGGATGGTACCACCCACAAGGGGCCCTCCCCCCTTGATCACTAATTGAGAAAATGCCTTACAGCTGGATCTCATGGAGGCATTTTCTCAACTGAAGCTCCTTTCTCTGTGATAACTCCAGCTTGTGTCAAGTAGACACATAAAACCAGCCAGTACACCTGGCAAGGCCCAGATCCACAAGGTTCATCTTGCCCCATCTGGGTCATGGCTTTTATTTCCCAGTATTCTTAAGGTTTTTGTCTGTGGACTCATCTGTCACAGCCCATCCTATAGGCTCCTTTGGTTTTTACTTAGGCCAACCATGAGTTCTTGTCAAGGATGACACTGAGTCAGTCATCTCTCTGTCCCTGTGATGGAATACTTGAAGGAATCAATTTATAAAGAAATAAGGTTTGTTTCTGCTCATAGTTTTGGAGATATGGACCTGTGATCAGCTGTCATTGCTTTGGGTGTTGTCCGGTAGCTAGAACTTCTTACTGCACAAACCACAAAGCAGAGGAGGTAGGAGGGACCTTTCCCCTCCACCCTCAGGGGCATACCTCAACGATCCAGCCACATGCCATAATGTCCCATCTCTCATAAACACCCATCATACCTTCCCAATATGGTACCAGGCATCAAGCATTTACCATGTGAACAGCATTCCTAAGACATCATTATGTCTGCAAATAGCAAGAAAATAACCACAACATAGCTCTTGCTATGATCTCAGAAAGAATGGGTGAAGTGTTAAAGACCTCATGTGTGAGTGTATGTGTGCCTTCACATACGTGTGCATGCCATATGTGTACAGTACCCATGGGAGCCAGAAGAGGGAGTCTGGTCCCCTGGAACTGGAGTTACAAATATTTGTGAGCCAATGTGTGGATGCTGGGAACTGAACCCAGGTCTTCTCCAAGTCCTCTTAACTGTTGAGCCCCCTCTCCAGCCCCACAGATAACACTTACGTAAGTCAATTGGTGGATTTAAGTGGGGGTTTGTGATTCAGTGCCTGTTGTTAAAACATTCTCCAACAATGGCTTTGCCTTCCCATTGACATTTTTTTAAAACACTAGAAGCAAATATGGAGTGTAACAGGTGTCTCAAGGCCACAAACAGGAGTTTGGTCTTTCTTCCCTTGACTTCAGTTACCAATGCTCAACTGAAAATCAAACATTCAACAAACACGTTCAAAAATAGCCTCTAAGTTTTTAATTGCATGGCATTTGTGGAGGTGTGATCTGATCTCTCACTTTTAGGAATCTACATCATTTCTTCACTCTATATATTGATCTGTGTGTCTAAACCACCTGTCAGTCATATGGCCTTCTCGGCTATCACATTGACTACTGTGATGTAGGTACCTATTAGCAATGACTCCCAGAGTACAAAGTCCTGCCAGAACCGAAGAAAAGCAACCCTACCCCTACCAAGTGGCTCCAGCTATGTCCCATCTCACTATGCTGGCATTATTGGGGTTTAACTCATGCCAAAACCTGAGCAAAGTTAAAGTAGGGACTGTGAATGTTGAGCAGTAGGCTCCCGCTGTTCCTGGGGCTTGTCCAAGCCAGAGGCCAAATGATGAATCAGAGCAGAACAAGACACCTGAGGGAGCCCTTCAGAGTCTTTTTCTATGGTATCCCATCCCTGTATGTCCATGCTTCCCATCTTCCCCAGGAGCTCCAAGGGGCTGTGCAGGCTGCAGAAAGCAAATCTTGTGACACACCAAACTCACCAACCACATTAGCCTTACATCATCTTAATGCTTAAGTAACTGAGTGTGATTTGGGGCCATTACGGTCCCCATGTTGGGGGACATCACTCTCTTCAAGTTAGTGCTACTCTTAAATGTCCTGTCATCTACCCACTGGGGCCCAAAATTCCCAGGGAACTGTTTTCTGACCCATAGCTAGCTAGTGCCCCCCACCCTGTGGGTCTCTCTCGTCTGGCAAGCCTGCACTGTCAGTTACAATCATAGTAGAAATAATTATCATATATGTGGGTATAATAAAACATTTGTATCATGCATTGATTAATCCAAGCCAGAAAGTTTGGATTCTAGACAAGTATCCTAACAGACAGGTCTTATTACCAAATAATCTCTGGCACTTCACTGATTCCTGCCTGCACATTCCCGACCCTACAGCCATCAGAGATCAATGTCAGAGACCAGCCTGACTAGCAATGACCATGTCCACATTGCAATGGTCTGAGAAATAATCACGAGATCACTCACTAGAGAAAGCCCTGGGCCAGGATCAGGCTTCACATGAGAGTCCTGACCCTCCTGCTCATTAGCTGTGCCTCTTACAGTCATGTGATTTCCCTGGACCTCAGGTTGTTTCTGATGTGATATCTGCTAGGCTTGGCCTAGACGCATCTTAAAGGACATGAAATAAAAAGCCTGGCTTGGAATCTGAAATGAGAGATACAATTAAACTGAAGAGGCCATGTCTGACACACTGGCACACCTGGAGCACGTGGAGCTCCCAGGCACCTGTGAAACAGCGGCAGATGGTTCAAACACCTGAAAGTGTCAACTTAACAAAAGTGGTTACTCTCTCCTCATTAGCTGGCAACTTTCTCCTGGTGGACCCTTGCTAAGAAGAGCTGGGACCCACACAAGTAAAATCCAAATATGTTAGAACACTTTAGCTCTGAGATTATCCCCATAAGAAAAAGACACAAGTGTCCACCAACTAATCCCAGGTTGAAAGGGCTCTCTGTGTCTCATGCATTTTATACCTAACACAAGTTAGGCCAAATGGACGCCCCTCCTCTCACAGGTGGCAGGACTTGGTCTACCAACTTTCCTCATCAAAGATCTGTGACTACAAACCCTAAAATGCAGGGACAAATGCAGTCATAGAAGTTGTCACGGTGACAAAAGGGCCAGGAGGTGGCCAGGTCTGCCTTGCTTGTATGAAGATGTGAGTTCAATTCCCAGCACATATGTTTTTAAAAAGCCAGGCAGGGTAGTGCACTCTTGTAATCTCAGTGCTGGGGAACTAGAGATGGGAGGGTCTCTGGAGCTCCTTGGCCAGCCAGCCCAGACTCCTCGGTGAATTCCAAGCCAGTGGGAGACCCTGTCTCAAAACAAAGGTGTGTGGAGTCTGAGGGATGATACTCAAGGTTGTCTCTTGACCTTCACATGTAAACACACACACACACACACACACACACACACACACACACACGGAGAAGAGGGGAGGATGTCAGCCATGTAATCATACACTTACATTGAAGACAGAAGAATCAGGCCAGCCTGGGCTTCATGGGTCCCTGTCTCCACACCCTTCCCCAAGTAAAAGTGTAGTGTCAATGTATTCAAGACTGTGACATCAGACTAGTAATAGGGTAGGCAAAGCCTGTATCTTCCAGCAGAAAGCAGCGAGGAGGGGCTTGCCCTGATAGCACACGCAGCTCTCACAGAGAGCAAGGAAGCCAGGGCTATAAATCAAAGGGAAAGGTCAAATAGAAATAACAGCTGTTGGGCCCACCAATGAGATGCCAGTGTTCCTGTCTCACTTCCAATGTCCTGCAGCCTGGTCTACACTGAGGACAAAATAGTTGAGGTTTCTGCCCAATAGTACCAGAACTCAAAGACAAACTTCTTCTACCTAGTCATCCTTTACCATGATGAAAAAGGAGTGTCTGCCATCCTTTGCAAGGCAGCTGGCCTCAGCTGGGAGGTGGACGCTTAGCTATACTACCATTGAGAGGGTGAGCCTCCCCCATCATTGGGGACACCCATCCAGGGGCACAGACCTAAACCCATGGCTGGGATATCAGCTGAGCCATAGCAGCTCCTCCTTCTTCCTCCCAGCAGGGTTATCCCAGTCCAGGCATTCCAAGTTATGACACCCCTGCCATGCTGACCTAACCAAACCAGCTCTGAGAGCAGCCATCAGAGCCTGGTGCCATTGCCTGAAGTGCTAGGGGTAGCCAGCCCTCAGCCTTAGGGGTCCTTGCAGGTTCATACAGGCCTCCACTGGCAGTCATGGGTCTTGAGGTCAGAAGATTGGAGCAGGAAGAGGAGAGGCTCCTGGATCTGGGGAGAAAGTCCTGTGCACAGCTGTCTAACCGCTGGGGTCCCTGCTTAGGTCCTCACTTCCCCTGGAAACCAGCCTCGCATCCCTCAGGAGTTTGCCTTGAGGAAAAACTGCTGGTTCTCCCACCAGGGAGCCATCACCCAGTGTTCTTGTTCAAGTAGTCCTCGACCCTTGTCAGGTTCGGCCCTTGTCAGGTCTGCAGCCTGGAATCTGAGGAACAAGCTGAGTCCACAAGCAATGCTCATGTCCCTGTCTCCAGGTGTATCACGCTTAGCTCCTCCCATAGGAGAGCAAACATGTGGGTCACAGGAAAGACCAAGTTCAAAATCACAGGAGCCTGTCCCTTCCCGCACAGCACCCCTCATGCTGGTCAAGATGAACCTCCCTTCACTTGCCTTGGTCTGGACCAACTGGCCTTCCCTGTCACCATCCTTGGCTAAGCATGAAAGGGTGCATGGGCTGCTCCCAGCAAACCCTCTTGGCTGTAGAGCGGGACCCAATGCTTTATGCTCATTCTTCTACATTTAGTTCTGATATTGTTAAACAAAAACTCATGCTTGCACACGATAGCCTCTTCAATAGCACAAATGAATATAGAATAAGAATCTCCTCCCCCAGGCTCATCCACACAGGCAGAACCCATATACATGGTGGCTTGGATATGTCACCAGAAGTGTTCTTACTGAATCATGCATGACAAGCATCACTGTAAATTCACATATCGTCTGCATGGTAGCATGCATCAACCCTCGGTTAACTGCTTCAAAATGTTACACATGCAGTAGACTTTTATAAACACACTGACAGGTTAGTTTGTTTTCAGAAAGAAATTGGGGTGATGTGTTCTTATTAGTTGGTTTGTATAACGGTGGGTTTATTATGACATTTTAATATAATTTTAAAATATTTTCTAATTTTAAGGGTTTGTGGGTGCCTGAGTGTATGTATGTGTACCATGTGTATGCAGTTACCAGCAGAGTCCACACAAGGGCATCAGGTCCCCAGAACTGGAGTTACAAGCCATGAAGTGGGTGCTGGGGACTGTACTCAGATCCTCACAAGAGGATCTTAACTGCTCTTAACTGCTGAGCCTTCTCTCCAGCCCTACACCATGACATCTTTACACACGTGCAGATGTGTGCACACACGTGCACACCATTGCACTTTGCTCATATTCACCACCCCCTTACCATCCCTTGTCCCCTTCTCCCTCCTCTCAGTGAGCCTACTGCTCCTGATATGCCCCCTTCAGTGGGAACACACACATGAATACATGTGTGTGCACAGAAACATTATATTCTTCATGTCAGAGAAAATGAGACATCTTTCCTTCCTGTCCCATCATCATCTCCTGTTTCCCAAGCATCTTTTCCTTGTTCTATCATGCTCCTTACTTTCATGTCATGCACGCATATGACATCATACACACATATGACATCATACACACATGACATCATACA
>JADRCH010000144.1:1135182-1146929 GCA_019843965.1 Rhynchomys soricoides | reverse complement strand
TGTCTCAGTTCTCTATCGATCGCTGCCACTGTCTCAGTTCTCTATCGCTGCACTGTCTCAGTTCTCTATCGCTGCCACCGTCTCAGTTCTCTATCGATCGCTGCACTGTCTCAGTTCTCTATCGATCGCTGCCACTGTCTCAGTTCTCTATCGCTGCACTGTCTCAGTTCTCTATCGCTGAGTTTGATTAGCACTGGTCATATGGGTATAGACATGAGACCATTCACTGGAGCGCAGGGCGACGTATTGAGGGCTACACCGCCAAAGTAATTTTTTAGTCATATATTATGAAAAACCACCTTAAGTGATCTAAAATCTGATACATGAATCATACTTACGTTTAGTAGAAAACAACTAATTGTTTGCCACCAAACTTACAGGAGGGCCTGTCGATCATCACAGACGCCTTCTCATTCCAAGGAATTTAAACCGGGGGGGGGGGGCGACTTATCAAACAGCTATTAACTCTGTTACTCCTTTTAATACATCTTTATTTTTTGAGAAGTTCATACAGGTACACAATATATTCCGGTAATACCCAGCCCTTACTCTTCCCTCCTACTCCTCCAGACCCCTCCATTACGGCCCGATCCAATGAATTAATGCTGCCTTTATGCTCCTGGGTGTAGGGTGGGGCCACACAGTAGAGCATGGGTACCAGGAGCCACGCCCCTAAAGAAAAATGACTCTCTCCCCCTGAGCAGCCTCCAACTACCAAGGTCTCCCAAGCTAGAGGCAAAGCTCTGAAAGCCAGTCCCTATCCATGAAGGAATTTTGACAGCCATGTTATTGGGTAGGTTTTGTGCAGGCAGCCATGCTGAGAGTTCATGAGTGCCATAGTCCTGTCGTGACCAGAAGACACCATACCGTATGTCTTCCCCCAACCTGCGCTTACAAAGTATCCTCTTCTACAATGTCCCCGGGTCTCGGGAAGAAGTGTGAGGTCGATGTTCCACTAGGGGGCGCCTGTCAATCTACTGCATGTGAAATCACTCTCATCCTTAAAACGATCACAATGACCCAACCTAAGGACAGACTGGGACTCTAGACAGCAGCAGGACACACTGAGAGTGGGCCTCCTTAAGGTAAACTGCGTCTCACTTGTGCTGGTCTCCACCCCACTGTGAGGTCATTCAAAAAGAGTCTCCTCCTCCCGAGGATGGCAAAACCAGCAAAGGCAAGTCCAAACCACATGATGGCTCCCAGCAAGTCTTGGTCCAACCCTTAACATTTCCAACATGGGGAACCAGAAGAGCATCAGGGATAAAGGATGGCAGACAGCATACGGAAGAGGCTCTACTGTGTCCTAGTGGGAACAACACGTCCAGGGACCAAGCAGGACCATGCAAGAGACAAGGAGCAAGTGGCAGGCCCTCTCTGGCCCTCTCTACAGCACAGGTGCAATTTAAAGAAGGTCTGTGGCCCAGAGAGATGGCTCAGGTGGTAAGAGTGCTGCTCGCCATGCAAGCCTGGCAAACTGAGGTTGAGGACCAGAACCCATGTAAAGGTGGAAAGAGATTTAACTACACAGTTGTCCTCCACCCTCCACACACATGCTGTCTTACACACACGAGAGAGAGAGAGAGAGAGAGAGAGAGAGAGAGAAGAAGAAGAAGAAGAAGAAGAAGAAGAAGAAGAAGAAGAAGAAGAAGAATTGTTTCCTTTAAAGGGGAGCAACCATGGGCCCTAAATCACTCTTATATTTTACTCTTCGTCTGGGGTTCAGGAGGCTCCTGCACCCTGGGCCATTGATCCTCTGCTTGTGACCATCCTTAGTGAAGTAGAAATGATCCAGTGTGGTAGAAAGAGAGGCACATGAGAGGGTACCTGACACATCTGGGGAAGCTACATAGAGGGTGAGCTTTGTACATGAGTCCAGTCTGAGTCAACACGCTGAGCCCCAGGAAACAGGCCCCCAGTGGCTGGCAGGAACCATGAGCCTACTTAGCTGCCAGCATCCATGGAGCACTCTATACCCTGCCCTCATCTCCTCTGGACTGCAGGGAATCTCCCTCTCCTGGTGCCGTGATGCTCTGATATCTACGTCTTTGTAAGAGAGCTAGACCGTCCACACTGCTAGTCTCCCTTCCAGATAGTAAAATGCTTTGGCTGCTTTAGAACACATTTTGAGTCTCTGCCCATCAAAGAGGACAGGAAGAAGCCAGAAGTGACCAGGCTGAGCTGAGCCCTGATGGAAAACCTTAGGGAGTGTTCTCATCCCCATGGCGGCTCCCGGGTCTTCTACAGGACTACAGCCCAGGCATAGAATCAAGTCCATAAGATGGCATCTCTTTCGAGTCCAGCAACATATGGGGAAACTGAGTCAGCAGGCCTGTGTCTACCCAGCCTCCCTAGACTCCACAGCTGGACCCTGAGACAGTGGCTGGAACATGTGACCCTGCTGCTCGCTGTCTGTCGGTCTCTTCTCTGGTCAGCCCCGGGACTCCTCTTGAACCAGCTTCCTCCTCCACACTCTGTCCCTCTCTTCGGTCATGTTCCAGACCTTCCTGTACACCTCAGATACAGGACGTGGGGGCCAAGCAACCTGCTGGGGAGTAGGAGTAGCCACTGTCCCCCGTCTGGTAAGCATGAGAGCTCTGCGGCCATGCAGATGTCCCCAAAGCACATCTGGGCCCCCCCTTGTCTAACACTTTTCACCCCGACACGTCGGTGATTTATTGTATGCTCAGCTATGGTTGGGAGCAACCCCATCATTACTCACTTTTCTTTTGGAGTGATATAGTTTCCAGGATGCTCAGGAAAAAAAAAAACAAAGTGAGGTCTGCGCATGACTGACAACTGAAGTGAGTTTTCTGAGCACTCTTGGCTTCTCTCACAGAGCAGCCAAGCAGCCTGTACTGGAAAACTATTTTAAAAAACATCTCATTTGAAAAATGAGTTAGGAGTATTCCCTACTTGGTCTCTGGCTAATGTAAACACTGAAAACAAATTAATCCTTGGGGGAGAAGAGAGGAGGAGGAGGAGTTTTATGTTCTGAATGTGGGCGCCAACATTTCCAGGCAGAGACTTCATGTCTGCGGAACAGAAGGTAAAGGGGGGAAGTCTGGGCAATGGACGTTCTGGGCTCTGCTCCTCGTAAACTGCTGAGAGACTCGGTACAAGTGGCTGCTGCCTCTGTTTCCCCATCTGTACCAGGAATGGCCTCTGAAGGAAAGCCTGGCCATGCTTTTTCTACCCTGTGGCTCTTGTCTCTGGGGAAGCGATACGTGTTCCTGTTTCACCCATGCCACAGACAAGCCAAAGAAAAAGAAAAAATTAACCTCTCCATTGTCACCACCCACTTCTGCAGGGCTTTCCAAATCATGGAAAGTCTTACACAGCCGGCCCTTCTGCCTGCTGCAAAGTCCCAATGTTCTGCACTGCAGATATTTCAGGACCGGTTTTAAACGGCTGCGGCTGCGCAGTAACAAACTTAGCACAGAAAGCCGGCAAACGTGGGTGGGCGTTTCCAAGAGACGTCAGTTTTCTCGTCACTACTAAGTTGCAAAGTCATGCTTGTCTTTGGAGACCTAAGGCTTCCTTCCGTCTCTCTGTTGAATTCACCGTGCGTTCCTATCAGATGCTTGCAATGGCTCCAAACTTGCTTTTATTTTCTACTTCATCTCCAAAATGAATGTTCTAGTCATGCTGTGGCCACTATGAAATCAGTTAATTGGGGCCTGACTGCGCACGGCCATTGCCCCTGGCCAACTGTATTGCAGCAGCTCTACCTGTCCCATTTGTAATAGTCACAGATGCACGCTAACAGAAACGAGAGCCCTGTCCTGAGAAAAATACCCACGTTTCAAAAGCGAGTCTCCATAATTAAGCCTAGCTGGCTTAGCATGTTCGGTGGTCTACAAGTCTGAGTGCAAACCTGGCTCACCACCCTTGCTTGCAAATCACCACAGGAAAGATACCGTCAAAGCTAGCATTGTAAAATACAGGCTTCAGAAGACACTGTTTTCCCCCAGAGAACCTGTGTCCCAGGGACTCTTCCAAATCAGGTTTTAGTACACATGGGTCAATCAAGAAAAATTGCAGCCTGGCTTCACTACCTTCTACTTCCTACTTCTGTTAACTAGCATTTCATACAGAATAAGACGGCAAAATTAGACTTGTGGTTTTTATTTATTTATTTATTTATTTATTTTGCCAATCCAGAATATTAGGGTCACCTCATTGTCCATTATTCAGCCTGATATATCCCCAGCTTAGTCTTGGCCTAAAGCAAGGGAAAGGAGGAGGAGGAAGAGGAGGAGGAAGAAGAGGAGGAGAAGGGGTATTCATACCCACACCCAGCTTGAGCGGAAGCCTAGCTCTCCTGGCCTCAGCCATGCTGCCCCTGGTGACAAGAAGGTGAATTCCACCTATCTCAGAATCATTCATCAGAGATTTCTACCCAGAGCCCCTTGGGTGAGCCGTGGTAAAGGCCACCTCAGAGGCTCCAGTAGTAAAGTAAGGGCCAGAACATGAGCATGTTCTCCTCTCTGCTACCCTTACTCCCCAGCTTATCCATGAGGCCTCCTCAGAAGGCAGGGCTGAACCACCATCCCTCGTAGGGAGGCCAGCAATCCTATCACAGCCTCTGTACTCCAGGAAGTGTTCCCACACAACCAACCCTATGACTCCACCCACACTATACACACAAGACACACAGAGCACACTCATACACACTACACACACTCACACAAATACATGCAGAAACTTTAATAACAGCTAGTGAACTCACTTGGCTTCTGTATAAGCACTAGCTTTGAACTTTAGATAACAGCTAGTGAACTCACTTGGCTTCTGTATAAGCACTAGCTTTGATTTTTCATGTTATATTGTTATTTCAGAAAGCAATCTGGCTACCACTGTGGAGGGTATTGCTATTGGCTCAAAGGTCTACAGTATTACTGGAGATGTGTGTGTGTGATGTATAAGTCTGCGCTCGCTCTCGCTTGCTCTCTCTCTCTCTCTCTCTTTCTCTCTCTCTCTCTCTCTCTCACACACACACACACACACACACACACACACACACACGAGCTCAGATGCCTATGGAAGCAAGAAAAGAGCATCAGATCCCTTGGAACCAGAGTTCCAGGAGCTTGCAAATCACCCTCCGTGGGTGCTGGGACCCAACCTCCAGTCTTCTGCAAGAGCAGCGAGTGCTCTTAACCACTGAGCCATCTCTTTAGCCCCTTAATTTGTCCACTCTTTTGTCCCCAAATCAACATAGTACCTGAATCAGATACTCAGTGTGAATACTCATAAATCACAGACTTCCCATACAGATACGCGTATATATTAGAAAACATTTATCTCACCTGATTTATGAGGCATTTCAAAATAACAGGATTCACAGCACCTGTGGAACCCATAATGCTACCCACTTCAAGTCACTGTCAAATAATATCATCTAGCAGTTACCATCAAATATTTATTGAGTTTTTATATGCAGAAGATATAAAATCCTAGGGAATGAAACTGGGCACACAAAAATTTACAAAGCCAACAGATTTACTAAACTCCAGGGACTTACGACCTAGTTAAAAATGAAAACTTCCATCGAAATTGTTTTGATAACATAATGAATCAAATGAAAGATATAGTCAGCTGAAAAGCAACAGGTGAGCCATGTGATGACCATCAGTGGTGTGTACATTCTGTAGGTACAGGCAGCTATGATGACCATCAGTGGTGTGTACATTCTATAGGTACAGGCGGCTATGTGATGACCATCAGTGGTGTGTACAGTCTGTAGGTACAGGTGGATATGAGATGACCATCAGTGGTGTGTACAGTCTGTAGGTACAGGCGGCTATGATGACCATCAGTGGTGTGTACATTCTGTAGGTACAGGCGGCTATGAGATGACCATCAGTGGTGTGTACAGTCTGTAGGTACAGGCGGCTATGATGACCATCAGTGGTGTGTACAGTCTGTAGGTACAGGCGGCTATGATGACCATCAGTGGTGTGTACAGTCTGTAGGTACAGGCGGCTATGAGATGACCACCAGTGGTGTGTACAGTCTATAAATGAGTTAGGGCTGCAGACACTCCCGTATTATACCATCTGTTCTACAACTTACCATCAAGGAGAGATGGAAAGGTCCCACCCTTCCCTTTAATCTGCCCCTCTGCTGCAGAAGAGCTTGCTCCAGCTCTCGCTGTATCTTCTTGTGGGCCTTATGGGCTTCAGCAGCTGCAACATGGCAGATCTTTCTCCAAGGAAGAACAGAGAGACAAAGGGACAGAGAGGAGTCCGGAGAGGACATGGTGTTGTCTAGTTCTTCCTTGTCTTAAAGCCAGAGAAAAATAAATGATCCAACTCTGGTAGGAACGCTGTATTCTCCTGGGATGATAACACATTTGGCATCTGATTATAAATTGTTAGGCAACTTCTGTTAGCATTAGGACCTAACAGACCGGGTAGAACTTGGTCCCCAGGTGATGATTCTCTAAGCAACAGGTAAGCGGTAGCAGGGGTTGTGCTATCAGACCAGGTCTCCATTTGTGCATGGAAGTATTTGATTCTCACTTGTCTTAGTCAAGGTTAGTATCCCTGCCTAAAACATCATAACTGAGAAGCAAGTTGGGGAGGAAAGGGTTTATTCAGCTTTCACTTCCACATTGCTGTTCATCACCAAAGGAAGTCAAGACAGGAACTTACACAGGGCAGGAACTTGGAGGCAGGAGCTGATGCAAAGGCCATGGAGGGTGCTACTTACTGGTTTGCTCAGCCTGCTTCTTATAGAACCCAGGACTACCAGCCTAGGGATGGTATCACCCACAGTGGGCCCTCTCACCCTTGATCACTAATTGAGAAAATGCCTTATAGCTGGATCTCATGGAGGCATTTCCTCAAGGGAGGTTTCTTTCTCTGTGACAACTCCAACCTGTGTCAAGTAGACACACAAAACCAGCCAGTACATCACTAATAGCCAAAATCTGTACTTGATACTGTCAGAATTTCCTGGATTACATCTCTACCATACATGGATCAGCATAAGAATACAGAGATTAGCTGGTATGTGTACTTTAGATCAGTACTTCAAAACTGGATTTAGTCTAGGAGACTCATTTCTAAAATCATCTTACATACATTTACAAAGATGTCCTGATTCAGAGAGCTTGCCTCACACTCTAAACAAGACCAAGTTCTGACAAGCTAGGAAGTATTCCAAGTCTGAAGGGAGCATGAGAGCCCCGCAACAGGGTCATAAGCAGACTTTGCCCTGACTTGACTGCCCACTCAGTGTTAGTTGAGGAACTAGGTACCCTCCTGTACATCACAAGAAAGGTCTTATGCTATGCTCACCTTGTGAAGATCTTGGGACATCGCTGGGAGAGCAAAGACTCAGATTCGTGAGGAAGTGCTAGAGAAGGGTGCCGTGTGACTCCATATGTGATGTTTACTGCTAAGACGATTTCTCCAACACAGTGCTACGCCCCTGCATACCTGTGGATGTGCACCTGGCCTGGGGCGCTGCAGTGGACTTTCCCTGAGGACCAGACCACTGCCTCCACTTTCCAGGGACCTTCGTAAACATAGAATACGAACTGGTTTTCCAACACTAGTCCAGTATTTCAGTTTAAGGCTGTACTTGTGAGGTGGACCATCAGAAGCAGCTGTTGGTTTTATAAGTGTATCCTTAGCTCACCTTTCTGGTTGCTGTGGTTTTGGTATGACCTCTGTGAATTCATAGAGTGGACTCTGCATTCCACGGCAGAGCAGTGTGGGTAGGCAGGGCTCTCACAGAGGAACTAATGATTTCTTGAAGAGATGATTTAACTCCCTGGGTAGTGTGCCCCACCTGCCCCTACTTCTTTCAGGCTTCTACTTCCTGCCATAACTTACGTAATGTCAGACTCTATCGGACAGTGTCCCTTGCTCCTGGACAATCCAGCTCCCAGAACTTACAAACTAGTTTGTCTCAACATGTCAACAAAACAGAAACTGGGTTAAGACACTGGCACCGGAATTGAGAATCACTCTGCAAATGTCATATGCATTGCATTCTCAAAATCCATTGGGATTATTATTATTATTATTATTATTATTATTATTATTAATCCTTTAAAGTCTATTTTGCTGAAGAAAATCGCTTGTTTTCTTTGGTCAATGGTCTCTCACTTGCTGCTCATACCTGTAGCCCCCCACTGAGAAGGCACCTTGGACTCATCTTAAAAATGAAATGGTGGTGGAGTGGGGTGTTGGGAAATTGGGCCATGGCTTTACTCCCGCACCCTAAAAGACACGAGGTATCTTCTTTAACAGGACAGGGAGCAGACAGGTCCTCAGAGAACAAGGAAAGTTTGTTGTTCATCAGATTCATCCAAAGTCAATCCCAAGATATGGAATGATTTTTTAAAGTAAACACTCATGGCAAGGCACAGGAAGGGAGAGAAGAACCCAGAGCCAGGCTGAGGCTCTGCCTCAGGTAGTAAGCACTCCCAGCATCTCTCTCCTAGGACACCCAATTCCCAATGCTCAGAGGAAGTTGAAGGTGAGGTTAACATTTCCACAAGTTGCTAAATTGATCCCTGGACAAAGGATCTCATACCAAAGAGATAGGCCCAGGTGTCTCACATCTCATTGATGGACACAGATGTCTCATACAGCAGAGATGGATGCAGGCATTTCCTACAGCAGAGATGGACATGGGTGTCTCACACAGCAGAGAGATTTGCATCTTGGTCTAGGGAACTGAGCGCCGATTTAACAGGCACTAACACAGATTCGCATTTGTTGTCAAATTAAATGTAACTCAGTTAAGACTTTTATTCTCTGGTAATTTGCTGCCCTCTGGAGACCCTTCTATGCCTTGAGTCTTTGCAGATAGCAGCACAGGCACAAATGTCCAGCAATAAAAAGGTTAGAGGAGAAGGTCTCAGAATTAAGGATGGGTACCAGAAATCTCCATAAGTTGCCAAATCTTAAAGTGTTTTAAATTATGGTACCTTAGTCCAAAGTTTGCTTTAAAATGGCTGGTAGGGAATCCAAGACAAAAGCTGGCTCTGCTGAGCTGCAGGACTCTGCCTGCCTGCCTGCCCTCTCTCCATCTATGCAGCTGTGTGGGCCTCTCCTTTTCAGGATCTTTCCCATCTAGCCCTGGGAGGCTCTTGACCTGCAAGTTTCTCCTTGTAGCCTCGTCCGTCCATAGCTGCTTACTCTTCATTACTTTTCTCATGGTTAAATATCATGAATATCGTCTTTCCAGCTGGATCTGTGTCATGGGGAAAACACTGGTTACACTGGGATTCTCATACAGGACTTTAACGCCCTAAAAATCTTTACTAAGCACTTACCACAGGATGCACTGTTCTACCAGAGAAGAGCCCCTTGGTAAAGTGTTACAAATGTCCCCATGCAAGGACAAGCTAAGTGTTAAGGATGTGGTAAAGATCGATCCAGTGTGAGCATCAGCAAGGACCCACTGGGGGAGGAACCCTAGCCTCCAGCAGGGAGACAACTGACAATAGAGAGAGTAGGGGATGGAGACCATCCCAACTGAGGAGTAGAGATTAAGAAACAAAAAACCTGCTGTTGGAATCTGGGGCTTCATTGTAGGAGCGTATGGTGAGTAATTCTGTTTATCAGTTTGATTGAATTTAAAAATTCACCTCTACAGGGTCTGTAATGGCATTTCCAGGATTTGGGCCCAATGAATGGTTTGCTCTCCTATGGTCTGTAACACATAGGGTGGCATTATTGGAGTGAGTCAGTCACTGGGGCCGTCTACTTGGAACTGTCTCTTTCTCTGGCCCCATCTTGTATTCCTCTCTCCATTTCCTGTCTGCTCTTCCACATGTGCTGCCATGATACCTGCCCAGGGACTTAGGGTTAAATTCAAAAAAAAAAATGGACTGAAGACTCTGAAACTGTGAGCCACACAGCCATGTCTCCCCTGAAGCTGCTCTCTCCAGTATCTTATTGTTCTGACAAATAGCTGCCTAGCACAAAGCATGTCGGCCTGCTCCGAGCTCACTCCAGCGGCAGGAAGGTGATAGGCAAGGATGGTGGGAAGGCGTGGGTGGAGTTTCCATGGTTAAGTGGACACGGGGGTGGTCCCTTCAGTCATGAGCATTAAGGGGTGGGACCAAAGAAATGATTGGACCCAAGGATAGTAAATTGACTGAATTCCAGCTTGGGGGTGAGGACCTGGTCTGGAGAGAAAATGTTAATTGCATTGGCTCAAGGGCATTTACAAAACCACTTAATAGAGGAGACCTAAGATTGGGGATTCCATTGACCAGGGACAGGGAGGAACTAGAGATGTGGTCTTTAAAGTTCATCAGCCATGTATAAAAGTATCTGTGCATGGCGTCCACCCAAGATGGAAGGAGTGTGATAAATGAGGCAGAATGACAGGCAGGGCATATGCAGGGCCGTGTGACATGGAGGAGACACTCACAACTCTTGACCTGACTTACAGCAGTTAGGATGTTTTCCTGCGGTGGAGTTTGTCCCCTGTCCATCACATAACTCGCACTGAGCTGCTGGACCCATAAGCCATTGGTTAAGGGAGGCAGGACATCGAGACCTTGCCTCTTCTACCTGCAGCCCTAACTGCTAAACACACAACGAGCCCAGTGTCTACACAGACACTCACACACAGCTGTCTTCTCTCAGAACCACTATCTGGGAAGAAGCACTGCTGGACGAGAACCCACAGGCTCATCGAAAACAATGCCATGGGAATGCTCTTTCCCAACAACCCTTGTCTCTTCTCCACAGTGGCCCCAAATCTCTTCACTGATCCGTTATCAAACTCAAACTTCGAGGTCTGTTTGAGTATATACATATATATATTCAAATATACATATTCAAATTCAAATATATATTACATCAACATATTACTTTTGCTATACCAATATATACTGAATATATTTGAATGTGAAATATATTAATATATATTTAAATAATATATATTTGAATAATATATACTTAGTAGCTGTAGATGCCAATGCCAGTGAAGGAATGAATGGACTTGCCATCCAGAGGGAGAACAAACAGGCAAAAAGCAAGCTTCCTTCCAAATATATAGAAATATATTTGCGTGATATATATATATATATACTCGTATATGTTACTATATATAAGTTTATATAGATATATAAATAGTGATCTAACTATCAAACTCAAATTTAGAGCTCTGTTGTATAATATATGTATCCTATAAATTGTATAGTTATATATACATATGTATTGTGCATATATATTCCTAGAGAATGTTGAAAAAGGACAACAGAGAAGTTACACTTCACACTGAAGCTGTCACCTGGAGATGCAGTCAGATCTCAGGCCCCACTCTTCTTCAAGGAAGGTCTTTTCATTACATCTTGAGACATATTTGCAAGGGAAGGCGTTTAAGAATTCTAAGCCAAATTTTTTTAAACATTCTTCAAGGAAGTTTGTCCTTTACCAATTCAACACTTGATATAAGTCAATGGAACTGACTTCATTTCTCTGCAACGTAAATTAACTGCTAATTCCCAAGAGAAGAAACTTAACTTTTCCCATTAATGATAACTCACTTTCCGTGGGAGGGGTGTGTGGTGTGTGTGTGTGTGTGTGTGTGTGTGTGTAGTATGTGGTGTGTGTGTGTGTGTATGTGGTATGTGTGGTGTGTGTGTGTGTGGTGTGTGGGTGTGTGTATGTGTGTGTGTGTGGGTGTGTGTGTGTGTATGTGTGTGTGGTATGTGTGGTGTGTGTATGTGTAGTGTGTGGTGTATGTGTGTGTGTGTATGTGTGTGT
>JADRCH010000144.1:1084688-1127383 GCA_019843965.1 Rhynchomys soricoides | reverse complement strand
CACACACACAGAGCGAGTGGTTTACACACATACACACACACACACACACCCCAGAGTGGAGTAGTTTACACACATGCACACACACCCCAGAGCAGAGTGGTTTCTCCATTCATTTTTTTTTTCTTTTGTTTTGTTTGGATCTGTAACCCATTGGCTTTAGGAAGGAATGAACACACAGCTGTGAGCAAGCTCTGTCTGTCTTGTGTATATCACTAAAATTCTTTCTCTGGGGGAAATGTAAACAGTATCTACCCCTCCTTTTCTAAGGTCCCAAAGACAAGCACAGATACGATCGAGTTTACCCCAGGGAAGCAATGAGCTTATAGACTTCCTTAGAGAGCAGTGGGTGAGGGGTGAGGTCCAGGAGCTTGAATGGCCTTAAAGAAGCCATACTGGAGGGTTTGCACCAGGCATGGATGATGGGGAGGGTCTCCCCAGTAGCCACAGAAGTGGGGTCCCATTTCTAGCCCTTCCAGCTGAAATGAGTCAAGCCCCTCTACGAGGTCACCCGTACAATTAGGGTAGAGTTGAACACAAACAGTTGGAGGAGTGGCTAGAATGTCAGCAGTCAACAAAAACCAGCTGTGGTTGAACTCAAGCAGATGGTGGCCATTTAGGTCAGAGGATACACCTGCACAAAGTGATTTTTAAGAGACAAGGATCTGGTGTCTCAGCAGAGGGGTCCTGGAGTAAAATGGTGAGAGCCACAACCTGGGAAAAACTAAATATCAGAAGACAGTGGAAATGAAGAGAGGGGGATGAGATGTTCAGAGAACAGGATGCGTGGTGAGCCTTACCCCAGCAGCAAGCAGACATGGTGGGTGACACCAGATGGTTCCCTGCGGGCTTTTATTCCACACGAACCAGTCAACAAATGACAAAACACTATTACGACAAACAAGCACTCTTGATCAATACTGCTCAGTTGGCCATTGGCAGTGACTCACAGGCCACAGGAGAAGGGGACAATCACTAAGTGTCCTCAGGCAGAGGTCTGTGTTGGCCGAAAGACAATCGCAACTCGGAAATAATAAAATAGTTTATGCAAAGCCCCTGAAAATGACAGGGGTCCTTGAGAATGTGGTCCTCCGGTGAAGAGATTACACAAGCTTCTATGGCACAAAAGAGCTTAGATGGGATCAAGTAGAGGACCCTGAGGAAGTCTCCCATGAGACTCTAGTTCCATCTACAGCAAGGCAGCTACTCCCCTTCCCTCCAGGATTCTATACCCACTCATCCCTAGCCTCAGTCTGACAGAGGCCATAGTACCACCAGGCTCGCCTACAGTTTGAAATCCTATCCAGGGACCACAAAGATGCCATTTCAGACAGAGGCCAAGAACACATCACTCCAAAGAAGGACCAAAGACATCTCAGTGCAAGCTTGGCTTCTAGATATACAACATTCCATCCTTCCACAAGGCTATGATGCTTCAGTCCGCACAACTCAATCAACCTGGAAACTCTTTTTGATGTTGCTTTTGAGACAGCATCTCGCGCCACTCAGATTGGCCTCAAATATGTAATGTCGCCAGAACTTACCATGAACTCCTTACCTGATCCTCCTGCCTCCACCTTCAAAGTGCTGGGATTGCAGGCGTAAGACCCTGCACCTGGTCATCTGCAGGATCTTTAAACACCAACTTGCCTCTCTAAAGACTCGACAGTTCACACCTGTACTGACAGGTATAGGAACCCCACCTTGTACCTTTAGCCTGGACATCATTTCTCAGTAATGATAGATGAGCCACTGAGCAAGGAAGGGCATCTTTCGTCACCTGCCAGGGTCACATGGCCACTCTGCAGCCTGCCTCCCCGTCTCTCTCAGTATGACTCCCTTCCACGCCCAGGTGTTCACTCTTGGTGAGGGGAGATGAGCACACTCAGATGAGCAGGAGGCCCTGTCATCCATCCTTCCATCCCAGGGCAAGAACCAGGGCCAAGAACACTGAGGGGGAGAGAGGGGGGAGGAGGTTTGATGGGTACATCATATTGAGGGCTGACCAAGTTTATTAATCATTCAAGTGATTTACAAATTTCAAAGCAAAGAAAAGCAAAAATGACTAAATGATAGGTCATTTCTCTGCCGCCCATGAGATGAGCTAATTCAAGTCAGGTTAGATTATATTAAAGGCAGGCTTATTTGGAAGCTGCTCTCGGGTGGGAGTGTTCACTGGCCCCAATGACTTAGGTCATAGAACTCACCATGGGGAAGTGGGGAGGGGAGGGAGAGAGGGAGAAAAGGGGAGGGGAGAGGGAGAGGGAGGGAGAGAGAGAGAGAGAGAGCAAAAATGTCTAGATTATATAGAGAGGAGCCTCTGGGGAAGGGCAGTCCAGCCCCTGAAAAGTTCAGGGTTGTGGACAGGGTATGCCAGGTAGGGACTAAGGGATGCTGGGAGAACCTGGCCTGGAACACATGCCACACTTCCAAATAAAATGTAACCTGTGGTCCTTTAGGCTCAGAACAGAGTTCTCCATGCTAATGAGGTACCTAGAGGCCCTGGAGCCAATAAGCTTCCCTTCCCAGACATTCCTCTGTGCAAAAGAAATCTCGGGTCCACCCTCAGGAATTGGCATGCATCCACTTTCCACGATGAACAACCAATAAACAGTTTGGAACCAAGGACTGTCTCTTTCATGTACCACTGACATGGGAGCATGGAGAAGGCCTTCACCTACAAAGCTGCAGCCTAAGTCTCACATAGAAGGCCTCTCTGTGCTTCCAGACAACCGCTGCTACCTTCACCAATGAGCTAAGCTGAGAGTTCCCATTTCCCCCCTGACCCCGGGGTTGGACACTGTCCTTAGCCTGTGGGTCCCAACTCCACTCCCAACTCCTGGGGACTCAGCAATGCCTGAATGTCCAGGAGTTTGGGAGCACCAGGTCCTGGCCTCGTTGGAGGCCCATGGACACACACACACACACACACACACACACACACAGCTTCCCTGTGTGGTTCTCCAGCAGTGACCAGAGGCCTGGTGTAGCAGGAAATATTAAAAATACTAGCAAGTCCCCCACTAGTCCCTGGTTCTTTCCAACTCCTAGCTCCAACTGGCTGGCCGGCCATGTGCTAGCGGGCAATGGCCGGGCCGACCTGCTTTTATCTCATGGAGACTCTGATTCAGAACTCCAAAATCTACCACCCCAGCCCCATGCTTCAATACCCCATGGCCTCTGTGGTGCACATCAGGCAAACCCACACTTTGCCGCTGTACCTTTCTCTCTGGAACCCAGAGGAGCCGAGCCACCGCATGAAGGAGAACGCAACACAAACTTAGCTCAGAAACAATGGTAACTCAAATCTCTGGGCACAACAACTAGAATCCTAATCTTGTAAGCCATATTAAATCTAATTTCTCCGGGGGCAAACCCTGGTGGAGCCACCATGAAACCGGAAGACACAAGCAGCTACATCTTGCTCTTTTGTTATCCCCACCCAAAAGTCCCTAACTCCCTCCTGCTCCCCCTCCCCCCACCCCCCACCCCCCCACCCCCCCACCCCCACCCCCCACCCCACCCCCACCCCGTCCAACCCGGAAGTCCCACCTACTTACCCAGTGATTGGTCTGGTCCCTTTGTTCATTCAGGGAGGTTCACAAGAAGTCACCTGAGTATGTGACTCATTTCTCTGTCCAGACAACCCCTCCTGAGAGAGCGGTATTAACATAAAAATACAGACAGCACCAAGACCATTCACAACAGCCTGGAAGTCAGAGAATACCAGCTTTGGTTTCTCACATCTCAGACTGTGTTTTCCCACCCCTGAGTGGTGTCTCAGCACTTCCCTGAAGCCCAGCACCTGACAGCAGTGGCGTTGGGGAAATGCAGTCAAGCACTCCTAGTTTCTTCTCCCCAGCAGCTGTGCCCAGCAGTGGGATGGGATGCAGACCCACAGTGAAGACCAGAGTTCAGATCTCCAACACCCAATAAAAAGCCCAGGAAGACATGGTAGCCAGCCTAGAACTCTAGAACCCAGAAGTCAGTGAAAAGGTCACCCCATGATAAGCTGCCTAGTCAGAGCAACCAAATCCAGGAGCTCTAGGGTGAATCGAGAGACCCTGCCTCAGCACTAAGGTAGAGGCAACCAAAGAAGGCACCTGACATAGATCTCTGGACACACACCACATACACACACACACACACACACACAGCACACATACCACATACACAACACACACACAGCACATACACCACATACACTTGCACACATACCACAAACAAACCACACACACACACCACACACTCACACCACATACACACCACGCATACCATATACACAACACACACACACTCCACATACACACAAACATACAGACATCACATACACATGCACACACACACCATACACACATTCTATACATACACAAACACACACCACATTCATACACACCACCCATACACACACTCCAGACACACACACACGACACACACACACATGAACACACAAACGCAGACAACACATACACACATACTCTACATGTACACAAACACACACTACATACATACACACCACACAAACATACACTACACACACACACACACCACATCATACAGTTTCCTGAGGGTGGTAGAAGACACAAACCTTGTGCAGAAGGCAATGGAAGCATGGAGAGAGTCTCAGAGGAAACTTAGATGGAAGGAGCTCACAGAGCAAACAGTGGGCAGGGGTGGGTGGGTTGCACAGTTACCACCAAGACTGATTCTGCACCATTCATGTATACTCTTCTTTATTTCATATAATATACATTATTTTGGCGGCTGCGTTATACACCTTGAAGCTTAGGATGCTGTCAGAGTTACATAAACCAAAGTTAACACACAGTCGCTGTCTTCAAGAGTAGAAGAATGATGTGGGAATACAGAGCCCAGGTTCCCAGATAGGAACCCAGGTTCCCCACACTGTGGTGGGCAGGTGGCCAGAGCAAAGCTCCAGAGCCAGCAGGACTCCCATAGAGGCCCTTCTCTTCTCAGCTCTAGAGGCCAGGAGTCTGAGAGTTGGGCCCCAGCAGTGGCATCCCCTGGGCAGATTTTGTCCCTGGCTTGTGAACAGTGGTCTTCTGGGTGTCCTCACATGGCCTCTTCTCTATGTTTGCCAGAGGAAAAGGATTGCCCACACTCTGGTGTCTTGTCCCTTCTTTTTTTCTCTCATTTGTTTTTAAAACAGGGTCTCATCTCATGTAGCCCAGGCTGGCCAGATACTCACTGTGTAATCAAGAATGACCTTGAGCTCCCAATCCTCCTACCTCCACCTCCCCAGTGCTAGGATTATAAACATGTGCCACCATGCCTGGCCTTTTCTTCTATGAAGAGGTGACAAGGATCGTAGACTCAGTCCTGCAAGACCCAAACTCCATACATACTCAGGGTTTCAAGACATGAAGTTTAGACTCAGTCTTAGTTAGGGTTTTACTGCTGTGAACAGACACCATGACCAAGGCATGGACAACATTTAATCGGGGCTGGCTTACAGGTTCAGAGGTTCAGCTCATTATCATCAAGGTGGGAGCATGGCAGCATCCAGGCAGGCATGGTGCAGGAGGAGCTGTGAGTTCTACATCTTCATCCGAAGGCAGCTAGCAGAAGGCTGACTTCTAGGCAGCTAGGATAAGGGTCTTAAAACTAATGCCCACAGTGACATGCTTACTCCAACAGGGCCACACCTCCTAACAGTGCCACGCCCTGGGCGGAGCACATACAGACCATCGAAGAATCACACCATTGAACCTACAGCACTTTGCTTCCCCTCTCTCTGTTTAGTCTGCTCACTTGTAGGCCAGAAATGGCCATAGCATCTACTCAGCGGGCTGTCACAAGGATGAGATGATCCATGCATACGTACAAAACATGACTCATCAATCCCTTAATCTTCAAGGGATTAAGCCATAGTTTATCCTGAGCGACCACAGCCCAGGAATCTGGATTCAAGCTTTCTTGACCAGCATTGTTCCACCATGGAAGTAGAAATAGAAACTTTAAAGAATGTTTAGAGAGCAGCTGTAAATCAAAGCATCAACCCAGCACAATGGTGGGGAAACTGGCAGGGAAAGAACCCGCAAAGCAGGGACACCGACCTATTCTACAATCCTCAGATGCCATCTGAAAACGTTCTTAACTTTCGAGTTGGTAGAAGCTAGTGTCCTGCTAAATTAATACATTCCAGAAGTTTTACCGAATAGCCACGAAGTTGTAAGGTCAATAAAGACGCCGGAAATAATTCGCTATTATGGAGACAGAGATAACAGGAGATGGTTTGGGCTTTTAATATGCAGCGTTCCAACTCTGCACAATCGTGTGGTTCTGGTCAGTCAATCATTCGTTAGAATCTTCAACCCAGATGTGGTGTCCGGGAGCATCAGTCCACAGCATCCAGTTCCTGGCATACAGCAACATTCAGAAATAACACTTATTACTTGATTCAATATTTAAATTTTGAATGCACCTGTTACTTTAGCAAAAGTAACAGCGCAGGTGTTCAATGCCTTTCCTTGGGTCCTTTCTGTTTGGTTGGTTTGGGGGGTTTGTTTTTGTAAGACTCTGGGGAGCCTTATCTTACCAGAGACCCCCTGAGTGAACACCACAGAGTCAGGGATCAATGCAAAAATCAAGAGGAATGTATTGTTCCAGCATGCGGGGGGGGGGGGGGCCCTGCACACCAAGGACGGAGAGAATGACCCACACACAGCCCATTCAGCGAGTTTTTATAGCTTTTAGAGCAGCGGCCATTAGGCACAATGTGATTGGCAGAACAGTGTGACTTTTAAGCTGATTGGTCTTTAGAGAATGAGGTAGCCAGGACTCCCCTTGTCTGTAGGTGACCAACAGTTGGTCTGCCCTGCGGAATGTGTCTATGTGCTCTGGGCACCTCCCCTACCCGAAGGTGACCAGATGGTCGGTCCCTCACCTGTGGTCTGAGAAATGTAATTAGCCCCTCCCCTCCAGAAGGGAGAGGTGCCTACCTACAAGCTCTGTGGCCTTTCTCTTCTAGGAGGGGAGGGGTCTGGTGGAATTTTCCAAAGTGCCTGAGCTGACTTCTTCAGTTTTGTTATGTTTTTGTTTTTCAAGACAGGGCTTCTCTGCATAGCCTTGGCTGCCCTGGAACTTACTCTGTAGACCAGGATGACCTCAAACTTACAGAGATCTGCCTGCCTCTGCCTCCCAAATGCTGGGATTAAAGCCACCACAGCCAGCCTCTTGGGTCATTCTTAAGACATGCATTTCAGTTTGTTTTTATATAACTGTAAGCCAGCCACTCCCGGTTAGTGTTGGGGGAAGCATGTTGTGCACTGAAGCGACTGGGAGCCCAAGCATAAAGCAGGGGTTGTACGTTCATGACCAGATTCAGTGATGTTCACATCCTTGTGTTATACTAGACCCCACTGCCCTGCTCCTATCTAACAATGGGCTCGGGAGGTCCCCAACACCGTTTTGCCATTGCTGGCAGCCCAGTGCTGGGATTCCAGCACAGCCATGCATGCTGTTTGTGTGCAGTTCTTCTCGGGGTGAGCAGGGGGCGCTGAGGGAAAGGGGAACAGCCTGTCCCACAGCCTGATCTTTGAAATGAAGTAGGGAAGGTCATTGGTGGGGAGTCCCTCTTTGTTTTGGAATGCCAACAAGGTAGATCTATTTTACATCATTCGGAAGTGAGGTGCTTTATTTTACTGCAATCTTACTCCCTAGGCAAATCTGATCCATTATTTGTCTGCTGCTTCGCCCTCTGGCTGTGCCTGAGAGGTTTCCCTTTCTCTAGTCTGCACACAGCCTCTCCTACTGTAACTTTTCACTGAAACTAAAAATAGGGCTTTGCTGCTAAATTTAAACCATGCAGGGTCGGCTGGTGTTTTAGTACAGATTCCTTAGCTACCTGTCTGTGTGTCTTCCTAGGTCCTAGATGGAGCAAGTCTTGCACGGCTCACCCCTCGTGGCTTTATCTAGGAAAAACATGGATACCAAAAGATGGGCCGTTTCTGTGTTCTTCTCTGAAATACCCAAGAGCCCAATAGAGAGACTCAGAAAAGTTCTCAGTGAAGAAATTGTAAGATTAAACGAATTTTACAAAAGTGAGACAGGGGAGATGGCTCTGTCGGTAAAGTGCTTCTGGACGAGACTGAGGACTGAATTCAGTATCCAGAAGCCAAATTTAAAAATAAAATAATCCCTGCTGGGGGAAGCAGAGACAAGCGGATCCCTGAAGATTGCTAGCTAGACAGTCTAGCCAAATTGGTGTGCTCCAGATTCGGTGAGAGATCCTGTCTCAAAAAATAAGGTGGAGGATGAGTTTGGTACTTACATCATTTCAACCCTTCCCTCTTCCCCCTGCAACTCCCACCATGCCCCCCCTCAGATTCTTACCTCCTTAATGATCATTGCTTACATATGCATACGTACATACCTATATCTACACACACACATGGACCTCTTCAGTTGGATGTACGTCTGATGCAAGAGTTGCCTGCCTCTGCTGGGTAGAAGTTTGTTCTGTTTTTGTGGTTTTCCTGCTACTGTGAGGTATAAAGAGCTGGTAGGAGAACACTTCAGATCCTCTGTTGATTTTCGACTTCGGGGACAGGAGTGATCCAAATTCAATGGTAACCAAGAATGCCTGCGGACATGACTGGGTCTGCCTGTGCAGGTATGAAAGCTGCAAAACCAGAGCAAAGCCTTCCCAGGCTGTGAAGGGGTGTAGACCACACACTTTTGAATCACTTTGTTTGATTATATAAACTATGGTGTCATGTATAATAAAACAAAATTGTTACCATGGAATGCAGTCAACACAAAATTATACTTTAGAATAAAATGTATTTTCCTTCATAGTTCTTTACACCAGCGCCTGTCTCTTCACGTGGATTTAAGCTGCCACCTTTTGTTTCCCTGAAGGACTCCCTTCATGATTCAGAGTAGTACAGAACTGATAGCAACAAATCGGCTCCGATTCTGTCCAATGAATGTCTTCATTTCTCCCTCTTTTTTATGAAGGATGATTTTGCTGGGTATAGAATTCTTGGTTGACAAAAATTTTTTCTTTCAATATTTTGAAAATTGTCTTCCCACTGCCTGTTGTGGAACATCCAGATATTCCACCAGTTTAAACAGAAACAGAACTACAGAAGCCAAAAAGCAAGGTTAGATACACTTAGAGACTTCTCCAGAACTATGGACTTTGATGGATTAGGTCTTTGTTTTTATTTTGACTGGTGGTGCTGTCTATGTGCTGTACTGAGTTTTACAGCCTGAATAGAATCGGTTATGCTAAGATCTGGGGCCTGTTATATGTCTTTTAGCTTTCCTAATTGTTTTGTTTGTGATTTGGCAGGAAACATTTTTATTAATTCTTTGAGAATGCTATACAATGTATTTTGATAATATTCAGCAACAAGTTCTCCCTTAACTCCTCCCAGATCCTCCCTACCCACCACCAACTCATGTCTTCTTCTCCTCCTCCTTCTTCTTTCCTTAATAATCCATCAACTCAATTTATACTGTTCATTATTTCTGTTTGTGGGGCTAGCCACTAGAATATGATCACCCCGTTAGGAGCCACCCCCTTAAAGAACACCAACTCTCCCTCACCCCAAAGCTATCAGCTATCCATCAGTCAGAAGTGGAAGCTCATAAGCCCATACCATTCCATACTAGGATATCCACTGGCTTGATCACGTGCAGGCAGCCACAGATGCAGTGAGTTCATGGCTGTAACAGTTATGTCATGTCCAGGAGATTCTGTCCCAGTCTTCCCTGAACTGATAGCTCTTAAAGTCTTTCTTCCCCGTCTTCTGTAATGGTCTCTGAGCCTTGGGAGGAGAAAGTGTGATATAGATGTTCCCCTTTGTGGCTTAACATTTATTGTCTGCACTTTAAGAAATTATAAGTTTCTTAGTTTGTTTTATTTTTAATGTCCGTGGGGGTGTGTATGTGTGTGAAGTACGTGTGTGGAGGAAGACACATTGCCACCGTGCATGTGAGGCAGTCAAAAACTAATTTTATGGAGTTAGTAATCTCCCATCTTTACATGGGAGTTGGGGGATTGAACTCAGTTTGCCAGTTTCAGGAAGTCCTGGAATTTCATGGCATGTGTCTACAATGTGAAAGACAGCTCCATAACTGTCACTCTCCAATGCTGGTCACAGTACAGCATAAATATCTGCCTATAACATAACCTTTGCTCAGGTCCCCAAGTCTCCTTGGCCTTGGAATCCCAAACACGCATCCTAAAGCCAGTTTTCTCTCCACAGGAATGACATGCCAAGCTCGAAGCTCCTACATCACCAGTGAGATCCTGTGGGGCTACCGGTTCACACCTGTCCTAACGCTGGAAGACGGGTTCTATGAAGTTGACTACAACAGCTTCCATGAGACCTATGAGACCAGCACCCCATCCCTTAGTGCCAAAGAGCTGGCTGAGCTGGCTGACCGGGCAGAGCTGCCCCTCAGTTGGTCTGTTTCCAGCAAACTGAACCAACATGCAGAATTGGAGACAGAAGAGGAAGAGAAGAACCCGGAAGAACTGACGGAGAGGAACGGTGACGTGGCAAACCTAGAGAATGAGTCCAAAGTGTAGGCCCAGCTGGGTCAGCCTCCCCCTCAGACATGACCCCTCCTTGTAGGCCCAGCTGGTTCAGCCTCCTCCATTCAGACATGACCCCTCCTTGTAGGCCCAGCTGGGTCAGCCTCCTCACCACTCAGACATGAGCCCTCCTTGTCTCCCATTTCCTTCTTTTCTGTCTCTCTTACTTTGATCCTGATTTGTTTATATTTAATTTTGGCATTTCCAGAAAACAAATCTTCAAGGTGTAAAATACCTACCTGCTCCTCTCAGATGTTCAGACGGACAAGCAGACAGGGATTTGGTTAAGGTACAAGGTACCTTCATTGTGTGCAAGCCTGGTCTCCAATCACAGACTTAGCTACTTAATCTCCTTTATTATCCAATATGAATCACTCAAAAGAGCTGTCAGGGTTTTACCCAGTGGCACAGAGAACATGGCCTGTTTACTATGGCCACAGGTCATACAGAGAAGCCCCTCAGTTTTACAGTACCCAGTCCATCTCACCTAGCACAGACACTGACAGTACAGGACCCAGGTGAGCTAAGTCTAGACCACTGTACATAGATCTGCCCTATGGAATTATTTTCTTTTGGCAAGTAGAAACAAACCCAGCATGCACAAAAGTACTATGGAGCAGAAATCCTAACAATTAATGTACATAGACATATCATTCATGTAGCTTTAGATTTATAACTTAAGAAATAAGAAGAAAAAAAATTCCCAATGTACAGTAGGCATTTCTGTTTTGATATCTGAGTCTTCTGATTATTTTGATCCCCTTGACTGCTGGCCCTCTAAATGCATGGCCTTTGTTCCAGGTCCCAGACTGATGGTGGTTAGGGCACCTCTCTGTTCCCTTGTCATCCTTACGTTGAATCCAATAAGCCATAGGTCTGGGAACAGTCTGGAGGTGTAATAGATGTCAGAGCCACCACCCGAAGTGCTGATATACCATGACCCATTTACAAAACGGGTGTCATTGTTTATAGATAAGGAGAATCTCTCTGAGCACCCTTGGGAGGCTCTACCAGGAACAGGACTCTAGCACAGCCCAAGACATTTCCCGTGAACGTGGAGCACAGCAGTTTAAGAAACCTTTCTGTGAAAGATTGATTGCTCTTCTTTGTAGTCATGAGAAACTGCAGGCTGTCCATGGAGCTGTCTAGTCAGTGGAAGACGTGGGGGTAAGGCCATGGCATTCCAGAAGGCCCGGTGGATGAAATGACAGTACTGCATTGCCAGCTTCCCGCCCTCTCACTTCACCTGGCACACCTGTCCCTGGGGCCTGCCCTGTCCCTTGACCCCGCCCTATCCCTGGGCCTCACCCTTACCTTTTCTTACATTGGGATTTTTTTATCTTCTACCATCATTGTTGTTATCTTTATTGTGAAACGACCAGAATTTGGTACACAAATTGTCTGTGGCAACTGACAAATCTCTCCAGGGTGTGAGAGTGTGCCACTAATTGAAAATCTAACCCTGTCTATCAATCAAGAGCACAAACATCAACAACAAACAGCTCTCTCTATCTCACTTTAATCCTCAAAGCAGGAAAGAAGGAAGGAACAAAGGAAGGCAGGTAACATGTGTAATAATCTAAATTCAAAACGACGGGGAAAAGAGACTGGGAAGAGTCTTAACTGAGACTCACCTTAGGGGCAGGTGGAGATTTCTCACTGTAACCGATCTTTCTTGTTGCTCTTGCATTCATAAACTGTTCTTAAACACCATTGCCCGTCATAAATACACATTGAGTAGATCTACATTTATCTCAGCTCTTTCAGATGTGCTCAGTTTGAGACTTGGTACCACTGAGGTCAAAGAGATCAAACTAGCTGTTTCCCGTCCTCCTTGCCTCCCCTCACCAGGCTGCACTGGGCTTGGCTGTAGTCTCTCGACCTTGCTTATAAGAGAGGTGCCCCAGGAATTATGGGAAGTGGCTCCTCCATCCAAATCTGGGTTGTTCCTCTCCCTCTGCAGAGATCTTGCCACCCAAACAACCAGTTCTTGGTGTTGACTCCAGAAAACAAAGCTATTGGCTGTGGCCCTCCCTTGCCTGCCAGCTTTTCCTTTTTGGCATTGGTTACTTATTGATGGAACCATGTATTCACCTGCACACTCTAAGCAGGAGGTGGTGGAGGAGGAATCCTGACACACTTCCCCAGAGGCTGTGGGAGGTCCCATGGCCTGACCATGTTTTAGCCTTACAAAGGACTCCCTGCTTTGGGGCACCAATCTGCAGCAGCCCAAGACAGGGCCTATGTAGCACAAAGCAAGATGGAGGAAGCCCGCAAATGATCTGCTGACTTAGCTCTTGAAGACTCATTGGGCCTTCTAAAATCTATTACTGAGGTCTGAAGGACAAAGGACCCCCCCACTGATGGGTTGAAAGAGCAGCTTTGAGGTCCGTAGCTTCTTGCATGATGGGACAAGAGGCCTGGGCCACACCCGTGTCACTCTCTCAGTCATGCTGTGACCCCAGCAGGACACGCTGATGGTCCCTCCCTGACTCTCATCTTGATGTCACTGTGGTGGGTGACACAAGTGGAACTCAATCCTGTTTGTAACATGAGAATCTTTAAAGGAGGCATTCCTAAACGACCTTTTACTAGAATGTCCTTATCAAACGTGTCTATTTTTCTACAGTTACTGAGGAAAAGGTTTAACAGTGTATATTTGTGTCAACTGTTAAAATTTGAAAGGTCATTATGACTGAATTTTCTAAGCAGCAAGTGGTCAATGGGTTTTTCATTAAGATAATTCAACCAAAGGGACGCTAATGCCTCCTCCTTTCCAATCCACAATCCCCAGTCATTATCCCCACAGTATCTCCACCAGTAGATCAAATGTTACAAAAATGCATAAGCCTATCAATGCACCAAGACCCATTACCATTGCAGACCCATTACCATTGCAGAGCGCTCTCTCTCTCTCTCTCTCTCTCTCTCTCTCTCGCTCTCGCTCTCGCTCTCTCGCTCTCCCTCCCTCTCCCCCTTTCTCTCCCCCTCCCTCTCTCTCTTTGATGTGTTGCGCTGCTTGGCTATTATCTCTGAGTCTTTCTTCCCCCATAAAGCACAGTGGAATTCATAGGCCAGATAAGTACCTTGAACTCAAGGGTAACAGTCACTACCATTGACCTCAGTCTACAGTCACACTAGCTCCTTGAGGAAAGAGACGATTTGTCTTAAAGAATAGGGCATAAGAGACCCTTGTTCTACTGACCCCTCCCCCTCCACTAGCTCTCCTATCGGTGATTGTATGTAATCAATACAGCTGTTCGTTTGCGGCAGTCCCCTGGGCCTGTGCTGACACTTAGAACTGCCATGTTAACTGCCACCTTACATTACTCTACTGGCTCATCCCTTTCAGGTCCTCCATGTTGGGTGTGGTTGTGACTCCATGAGGTAGAGCCCTCTCTTCCTGACTGTCCCTGTCGTTTGTTCTGTCTTTCCTTCCACACCCACTGATTTAACTTAGTACCTGAGTTCCCTAGCCAGAAACCCACAGTAGAAACCCAGCTACTGCGTCAAGACGCCCACCTATTTCTTAAGCACAACTTTTCTCTTACAGGTTTAACCAAAATAGGACTCTGGCATGCCTGTTTTGGTTATTATTATTATTATTATTATTATTATTATTATTATTATTATTCTATAATTTAATTATGGCTACATTTTAAAGCCCAGATGTTCAAGTTTCTAGCTTTCTTCCCCCACCTGTTGTTTTTCTGGTTGAATTTCTGGTGTCTTGGAGTGTCCGGAGACTGTTTGACCAAGTGTGCAGGAGGGAATGCGTAGATGCCCTGGAAGATCCCAGGAGCACACTGAAGTGCCAGATCCTTAGTTGACAGAAACCATGAGAGCTTAGACACTTGCTACCCACACAACTTAGCAAGAGTTACCTTGTCGTTTCTTTCCCTGACTTCAGACATGCTCTAAATGCCACGGAAGCTGAGACGGCAGCTTCAGAAGAAATGACTTATATGCGTGACCAGCATTACTGCGGTGTACTCCTTTCTACAGCTTCATTTCAATGGCTAACTGTGAAATTGAAAAAGATGAGCAAGTTTTGCATAATTGGTTGATACTACAACACAGCTAAAGAACACTATCCTGAGTTAGACTTTATGTCCAAACTGTATTTAAGAAAATGTCACCTTTCACTTTACTTTAGAAATGTCACCTTTCACTTTACTTTAGCCTTCCTCTTCCCAGTCTATGTGCCCTCAGCGTCTCAGGGGAGACTTAGGATTCAAAATGTCATGTAGACGTGAAGGCCATCGGGCAGTTAGTACAGGATGCGGACAATACATACAGTTTTGACTGTGCATACCTAGCAACAAAACAATATTTCACCTGACATTGTAAATGCAGGACACTCCCACAAATTGTCCCCTGGAACTCTCACCCACCAGAAGAGGTTAGGTACTGTCAACATCTTTATAATTTGGGCAAATTGACTAACAATCAGCAAAGGTCCAGGCCAGTAAATGACAGACCCTGGTCTCAAACCCGGGTCATAAGGGGGTGAGCACGGAGTGCTTTTGTTATGAAAACGTTTGGCGTATCAATCTGCTGAGACAGCCTTACTGTTTATTCCAGTCTTTCAAGCTGACGCCAGTTTTTATGTTTATAAATGGTTGGGGGGGGGGGAACAAGAACTCTTGGGGGACATAAAAAAAGTCAGATCTCAGGGGCCGGGGATGGAACTTGGTTCCTAGAGTGCTTGCCTAGTTTACACAAAGCCCCAGGTTTGGTCCCTAGTGATGCGTAAAGAAAGCATGCTAGCACATGCCCATTACAGCATTTTGGAAGTAGAGGAAGGAAGGTGAGCTTAAGGTCATCCTTGGCTATGTGGAGAGTTTGAGATTAGCCTAAACTACATGAGACACTCAAAAGAAAACGATGATTCAAATTTTGGTCCATAAATGGTTTCATTGGAACACAGCACGTCCAATCTGTACATGCATTGCCTGTGGCTGCTAGGACCCTGTTCTAGGAGACCTGAGCAACTGTGAGAGGTTGTATGGCCAGCAACATCTGTACTATTACTAATACTAACCACTGTGTGTGTATCAGTACTGGTAAGAATTAAACTAGTCTCACAGGCGTCTGGGAATGTCAGAGAATGACCTCCTTCCCCACCTCAGATCTCCTGGATCCACTGATGGTTCTGTTACAGCAGAACACGTTATGGTTTTTGAGAGTAGGTCACACATTTGGGGCTCTCAGAGGAAAGGCTTACCTTTCCTACACAGCCTTCTGGGATTCCTTGTCTGCTTAGGAAATCACTAGGACAAAACTACTCACCAAGGAGCAATAAAGACATGAAAGTTCCTGGACTGACTGAATATGGCTTCTCTGTGCCCATGGGCTTTCAGTTCTACAGACTGTTCAGCCTGCTGGTATCTGCTCAAGTGAGATTGGCAGTGTAGAGGAGAAGGACCAGGCTGCTGAGGTGACTCACACACTCTTGCTGCTTCCTGGAGTCTGGAACTCAGGATTGGTCTGTGGTACAAAGGATCCAGGAATCACCATTGCTGGATTTACACTGGCTCCAGCTCTCTTTGGCCCCTCAGCATGCAGATGACCAGTTGTCCTTCCCTGGGAACCTAAGAGGCCTTTGGAAGCCTGGGGAAAACAGCAAGGTTGCTATATCTTTGCTGATTGCAAAACAGACCAATTCCAATGAAGGAGGGCTAGATATGGCACTATTAAATGGCATTGTTTAGAGTCGCAAACTTGATTTACTTTTGGTCTAAGGACGCATTTCTCATACCAGTCAGCTAAATTTGGCTCTTTATCTTATCAATTATCTGAGGGAGAGAGAGAGAGAAAGAGAGAGAGAGAGAGAACATATCAAGTTCTCTTATGCATGCTTTCCATAAAATTAGGTGGAAAAGAAAATATTTTGTGACAACTTATTGTACGTTGTGCTGTTGACAAAGAACTGACCCATCTCTAACTAAGTAGGTGATGCTATCGATCACAGAAACCACGCAAAACTTACAGCTCCTCAGCCACTTAGAAGAAACAGCCAGGTTACGCAGCCTCAAAGTCCAACACCCTCAAACTTAAATAAATGTAAAAGGAGCCAAACTTGTACTTGGCCTCATGCCTTAGCAAAAGAAAGCTTCATGTACCCACCTATTTATGTGGGGCAGCCCGAGGGAAAGGGAGGTAACACCGTAATATACAGGATGAGTTCGCAGGTGTGCTCCCACTAATGGAGGACAGAGGTTGGTCGTTGTCAAGAAGATCTGTCCTTTTAGACACTCTGCCCCTTGGCTAGGATCCTGATCTGTGTGTGGTTGGCACACAGCAATGACCACAGAGTCAAGAGGTCTCAGTCTCAGAGGTAGACAGGTTCCTTCATGTCACCGACCATCACAAGATCAAGGCTCAGCACCCACTGTACTAACAATCACCATTAAAACTGTGATATCAACGTAGCCGATCTATATGAAGGGCTGTTTTTCCTCAGGCAATATAAACATATGCTACCAATAAGCACTAGTGAACTTAGCATGCCAGTCATCAGGGCTTCTAAATTTTCAACAACGCTCATAGTGTCTTCAGCCAAAGGAGCAAGAGGCTCACAAGAAGTCCCAGGAGTCTAAGATCAGACCCAAGTTGAGGCTGACGGCCCTTTGGAGCATTCCAGTGCTAGATTTATAGTCGCAAGTACAAACAACAGGTCACCTGGAGCTCCAGCTTCAGATTCCAGCCAGCTGTGCTCCATGGGAACCTCTGGGTTCTTTAGTCAGTGTCCTCAGAGAAGGAAGAACACTGCCCTCAGATCCACTGTCATCTCTCAGTGCCAGTGAGAGGGACCTGAGCCACCCCTTCCCCTGCTCAGTGTGGCCAGTGCACAAGGCTCACTGTGCCCACCTCTGAGGCCTCTCAGAAGCCCCACACAGAGTCTGCTTCTTGCACATCCAGACAATGACACCACAGACACGTCTTCTGAGGTCTTTGAACTTTTAAGGATGCCTAGGAGGCATTTTTCTTTTGCTTGCTTATTTATTTGTTTATTTATGTATTGACCTAGACATGTTTCCCCAACCCCTGGTTTCTGCTCACTCTCCTGTCCTCCCCCCCCTCTCCCCGGCTCTCCTTACATCTGATCCCACCCCACCCTCAGCCTCGATCCCCTCCCCGTCGCCTCTCCCACCCAGTTCCCTCCCTCCACCCACCTCTGATGACTATTTTGTTTTCCCTTCTGAGAAAGATCCAAGCATCTTCCCTTGGGCCCTCCTTGCTATTTAGCTTCTTAGGTTCTATGGATTGTATCATAGGTATCCTGTGCTTTATGGCTAATAGCCACTTCATTATAAGTGATTTTGTACACTGCATGTCCTTTTGGGTCTGGGTTACCTCATTCAGGATGATATTTTCTAGTTCCATTCATTTGTCTGCAGATTTCATGATGTCCTTGTTTTTAATAGCTGAATCTGGGAGGCATTCTTAACTCCACAGAGCACTTTCTGGGTAGGGAATAAATTTGGACCTTTAAAGTCTGTTAGGTACCAGTCATATGTAAATCCAATAAAACACTAAAGCTAAAATGACATTAAGTGTAAGGCAGAAGTTCTGGCTTCACCATAGGATAATCTCGATGGGTTTTGTGTTTCTTTTCTCGTTAGATATCAAATTCTTCCTGCCCGAGAAAGTGTCACTTTGGAGTTCTCACAATGGTGTGAGGTCAGGAAGCCAGTTTTAGGGTAACACAGTCACCTTTCAGGGTGGTTGAACCTGCCCCCCTCCCCCTGTCTAAGCAAGTCTCAGAGCTGATCTGTTGGAACCAACCTTACAACCAATGTGACTCCCATCTAGGTCAAAGCGTCCACACACTTTTCCCTGCTAGAGCTGCCATGGGGGGACAGTTGTTAAGCTTCATCCTTGAGCAGTGGCCATGAATGCAACCCGTTACCCGAGAGTCCCATCTGTCATCACTAACCCTCTGCTACCCATATGACTGAGGTCTGACCCCTGAGATCAAACACTTAGAATATCTCGATCCTGCCATTAGACACCTTGAACTTACTACTAGTATCCAGACATCTCTGACCCCAGCCTAGCAAATGACCGGAGCAGGATCGAGGGAGGTCTTCTGCTGAAGGGACATGTAGACGTGCCAGGCTAGGTTGTCCTGTCTTCCCATCCTTTACAACCTAGGATTATCTAGACAGAATTCCTAGGAATATTCTGCAGATCTTTATTCAGCCCAGTACGCCTCCTCTAAACTCAGAGGCAACTGTAAACTTGCATGCACTGGTCCTGGAGTGACTCAAACATGTGCCTGTCTCATCAAAGCAGTCTTTCCTCTGCCCATAGTCTGTACCAACTGTGCTCTGGGGAAACACCCAGCATTCTGAGATGCCTGCTACCTGGGAGATGTTGGCAACTGTTGCCATGGCAACCCTCCACCTGTGAGCATGGACCACTCTTGCATACACACACACACACACACACACATACACACACACACACACATGCTCACTCACACACACGTATTTTTAAAACTTCAGAAACTACAGTCACAGTATCCAATATAACAGATGTCCAAAGAATTTCCATTTTCTTAATCAATTAAGTAAACACTGTCTGCCAAATTAAGACTGGCCAAAAACAAATAAGGGTTCAATTACAAGCAATAAAAACCATTTTATTCATAATTGCTGGGTATAGTGACACATGTCTGTAATCCTGGCACTTAGGAGGTAGGTGGGGGAAGATCAGAGGAATTCAAGGTCATCCTTAACTCCATAGGGAGTTCAAGGCCAACCTGAACTATATGAATCCTCACCAAAAAAAAAAAAAAAAAAATCCACCAGTTATTTGTTGAAAATCTTATTTTAAGTTAAAGATCCTCATTTTTTTATCCAGCATTCAGAGCTCTCAGAACTATATTTCTTCTTGAACTTGTCATTTCCATCTGGCTTTGAACCTGGGACTAGGCTCTGGCATATTGACAGAGCAAAGTAGACTTGAGCACTGAAGTGTTCAGCGTGCACGTCAGTCTGGCCCCGAGAGCAGACAGAAAGAGAACCAGCTCAGCAGCAGCTCCACAGCAATCTCGGGGCAAAGGCAGAAGGCTGGGAGCCAGTGGAGCTTAAGATGAAGGAGGTATGGGATGAGGGTCTGCTTGCATGGAGAGATGTTTGTATTCAGATCTCGGATGCATGCCCAGGCTGTCCATCTCAGCACCAGGGTTCACCTGCTGTGCTTGCTGTCTCTTCAGGGACATTGGAGGAGAAGTGAGAATTTTCCACAACCCAAACATTACACTGTAGGACTTGCTCCCATCTGGTTTCTAGCAGGCATCAAGACTCCCGGTCTTTTACCACACACCCTCTCCAATTTACCATTCTCTCTCTCTCTAAGTCACTGCTGTTCTAAAAGGACGAAGGATCCTCTGAATGCCACCCATGGTGAGGTGTTCTCAGACCTTTGTAACTAGCCCTGGAACTGGAAAATATAAAATAGCCACTCATAAATGCGTGTGCATAAACACGTAAACACAGACCACACTCTTATACCTCCCAAATGGGTGTGACCAGATCCACAAAGTTTTCAAAAGATTGGGGCTGGAGAGAGCTTGGCAGCTAAGAGCACTTAACTGCTCTTGCAGAGGCACCAAGTTTAATTCCAGGCAACCAGGACAGGCATCTCACAACCACCTGTAACTCCAGAGGAACAGGACAGTTCTGACACCTGCAGGAGACTGCACCTGTGTTCACACACACACACACACAGAGAGAGAGAGAGAGAGAGAGAGAGAGAGAGAGAGAGAGAGAGAGAGAGTGAGTATAACATCTAAGAAAGGGGTTCTGGAAGACTAAACGTGGGTGAGGATTCCCCCTCTCCTACTATGACAGTGGCATTAGCTTTTAAATGTTCTTAAGATTGCTGACCACCCCCCGCCACGACCCCCACACATGCAAAGAGCCATAAGAACCCTTCATCAGTGTCCTATTGGAGATGGGGAGCCTGGGTCTGCCCCCAGATGAGCTATGTGGTCTTAGGTGCATCACTGAATCTCTCTCAAAGCTTCTTCTTTCTGGAGAGATAAGTTCTATTTTTTTTTTTTTTTTGAGACACTTCACAGAAAAGTTAAGCAGAAAGCACATGCCCCTTCCCCTGCCAGCCTCCCCCATGACGGAAAACACAGCACTGTATGTTTGCTGCTATTTATGACTTTATCCCAATACACCATCATCACCCACGGTCGGTGACGTCAGGGCTCATCCTTGACCATGATCACTGACTGTGCAGGTGAGCTTCCCACGGCTCCCCTGCCGTCCTCCAGCTTTTCCGTCTTATCAGTCACTGTTTTTTCTGTCTGCACAGGTTCCCCTCTTACAGAAGAGAATGTGGCCAGGGTCACCCAGGGAAAGCCTTGTGAGTTTGTAGTTCTCCTCTTGGTAGTTAGCATTTAAAGTTCCTCCAGTGTCTCAGCTCCTCACTGCCAGCACTAAACAATCTCCCACTTTCTGGACGTACCAGAGTTTATTAACTATTTACTTACTCAATGGCGTCTTGGCCTACATTTTATGAGATAAAACTGCTAAAGGCATCTGTGGGTGGTTTTTATACGGAAATAAGATTTCAGTTCGTTGGGCAAATACCAGGAATCATGATAGCTAAATTGTCTGGTGAGGTATTTCCCTTGTAAACTGATAAACGGTCTTCCAGGGTGGCTCTGATAAATGGTCTGCCAGGGTGGCTGTATTTTTTTTTTTAATTCTCCCAGGAGTGAATGAGAGCTCGGTTTGCTCCCCCCCCCCCCCCCGGTGTTTGGTGGTATCAGTGTTTTAGATTTGTGCCCTTCTAAGAGAGGTGGCATGGTATGTGACAGCTATGTGCCATGCAGTTCACTACAGGATTAAGTACCTTCTCAGATACTTTCTGTCTGTCTGTAGATTGTCATGTTGGAGCGTATCTGCTCAGATCTTTTGTCCATTCTGCTGTAGGTAGGTTGTTCATTTTCCTGTTCTTGAACTGAAAAGGCTCTTTGTATATTTTGGCTGCCTCGTTTGCAAATGTTTCCTCTTTGCTCTGAAGAAATTTCCTATTTCAATGAAGTCCAGCCTGGCAATCATCCCTCATGGACCACGCCTTTGGAGGTGTATCTAGGACACCATCATTATCCCCAAATTCACCTGGACTTTCTCCTGTGTCCTGGGAGCTTTGATATTTTACCTGATCCACAGGTCTTTGGTGATGTTTTGTGACTGGTGTGAAACTTGTGTTCAGATTCGGTTTTATCTCATTCTTACTGTGTTTAAGAGTCCCAGTACTGTTTGCTGAAACAGCAGCCTTTGCTCCTTTGTCAGAAGGCAGCCTTTGTCCCACACAGGCTGATCACTCATTTGCGTGGCCTGTGTCTGCGCTCTCTAGTCAGATTCTTCATCTACTCCATTAGCGATAGCACGCCGTCTCGACAGATAGACTAGTAGTGAGACTCAGCAATGGCGGTCAGTCAGTCCCACGCCTATTCTGGTTCTTTTGTCTCTCTTACAAACTATTTAGAGAGCCGATATCCACAAAGTAATCTGCTCGACTTTGGATTGGCATTGTCTTGACTCCAAAGAGGGAGTAGAGAAGAGATGACACCTCCACAGTGCTGGTTCTTCCGCAGGCAAACCCGGGATACTGTTTATTTATTCTTTTATATTTATATTTATTTATTCTTCTATAGTTTTCCTCACAGAGATTTTTCACATGCTTTACGAGACTTACACCCAAGTATTTCATTTAGGGGGTGCTAATTTAAATGTTCACTTTTTAAATTTCAGATTCTAATTGCTCATTGCTGGTATGTGAGGAAGCAATTGGCTTTTGTATACTAATTTGTGTCTAAAAATCTTCATGTAATTTTTTTTAAAGCTTGGTTTTGCCAAGCGTGGTGGCACATGCCTTTAGTCTCAGCCCTTGGGAGGCGAAGGCAGTGGGATCTACATGAGTTCAAGGCCAGTATGGTTTACAAAGTAAGTTCCAGGAGAGCCAGGGCTACACAGAGAAACCCTGTCAAAATAAATAAATAAATAAATAAAGCTTTGTCAATCCTTAAAGATTTTTCTAGAGGTGATCGTGTCATCTCTAAGCGGTAACCTTTTCTTCTCTTCCAATCTGTTATTTTTAATTAACTTCTCTTGTCTTATTGTATCATCTGACCTCTAGAATCACATTTATAAAGCGGTAATTCCTGATCTAGGTCTGAACAGAAAACAAGTTTCTGTCAGTTAAGAGAAGTGAAGCTAGAAGTTCTGAGTACCACTCCCCAAGCTCAGGAAATGCCCCTCCGCTCACACTTTACAGAGAACCTTTAGTTGTCTCTAACAGTTTTATTAATAACTGCAAATGGCTCAGAGGCCAAGATGTGCTCTCCACACAAAGGAATAAAAGGTGTGAACATGAACAACAAGGCATTTCACTCACAATTGAAAAACAATCCATAAAAATCACAGGACAACCTAGAATAGCCTTAAATGAAAATTATTAAGTTTAAATTTTTCTAAAAAGACCACAATACTGCCTGATTTCAACTGATGCCACTTACTGAGGACTTTTATACTGAATGGCTGTTTGGGTTTTATCAGATTCTCTATCTCTTTTTATATTGTCACATATAATTTTTACTCCGTCCACTAAGGTGGATTATAGGAATTTATTTTTGGATGTTGAACTGTCTTTCTTATCTGGCATCTCCCATTTGGTCATAATATATTTTTTTCCTTTTATGCACTGTTAGATTCCATTTGCGAGTGGCTTGTCATTGAGGCTGTCTGGATCTGTGTTCATGGGAGCTATGAGCTTGTTGCTTTCATTTACTGAAGTATCTTCTCCTCATTTGTTCTTAGGGTGATGCTGGGCTCCTAGTGTGGATCGAGAAGTATTTCTTCTAATTTCATCCTCTGAAAGACATTACAGAGAATTGATATATTTTCCTCCTTAACTGCTTGGAAGAATTCACCCAGAATGAACCCATCCGGACCTAGTGCTTTCTGGTTGGGAAGGTCATCAATCATTTACTTAAAGTCGGGGCTGGAGAGATGATGCAGCGCTTAAGACGGCTTATTGTTCTTGCAGACGGCCTGGGTTCAGTTCCCAGTGCACATACAGTGGCTCACAATCACCTAGACTCCAGTTCTGAGGGACCTGGCACCTTCTTCTGGCTTCCATGAGCTACTGCATGTGTGGGATGCACATAAGCCCACGCAGGCATCCAGACTCACGCACATAAATAAAAGGAAACAAAACTTTGAAGTCTCTAATGTATAGACCTTTCAGGTTATCTATTTCTTCTAATGTGAGTTTTGATAGATTGTATGTTTCTAGTCATGATTGTACTTCTCCCACTCAGAGAAGTGTGGACACGCCCTTTGGGATCCTTTCTATGGCCACGGGGTCTGTTGTGCTCCCTGACATTTCTGCAGACCTCTCTCCTCCCCTCCCCCTCCCCCTCCCTCTCTTCCCCTGCACAAATAGAAATGTAATTATTTTGTTTCAAAGAGCTGGTTCTTGGCTCCACTGATTTTTCAGTTGCCTTCCTGTTTTTCGTTCTGTCAGTTTGCATCCTCATCCTTAATGTCTCTGCTTACTTTGGATTTAATTCACTCCTGCAGAATCAACGTGACTGATCTCAGACTTCTTTCTACTCAGTGCATTCGATGCTATGGATTGTCACTCAGGCCGTTCCCACTTCGTGTCTCACTGTGGTTTCATCCTCACTGAGTTCAACGTCTATTTTTAAAATTTCTCCTGAGGTTTCTTCTGCACACGTTACTGAGAATTGTGTTGTTTAATCTTAAAGAGTTTAGAGATGCCCTAGGTCTCCTCTCTCTGGGAATTTCTAGCTTAACTCCACTGTGTTCTGCAAGGGAACGCTGTAGAATTTGTATAGTTTTAATGTGGTACGGTGTATCTAATGGCCCAAAATTAAGCATCCAAGTGAATGCTCTCTGTGGCTTTAAGAATTGGTCACCTGATGTTCGGTTCCTCATTTTTCCAGCAAGTGTTTGACCCCACCATGACTGTCTGTCTCTGTTTGACCCCACCATGCCTGCCTCTATGTTTGACCCCACTGCATCTGTCTCTAATGTTTGACTCCACGGTCCCTGATTCTGTTTGACCCCACTGCGCATACCTGTGTTTGACCCCCACTGCGCATGCCTGTGTTTGACCCCACCACGCCTCTCTCTGTGATTCTGACAAGCACTCCTAGTTATACCTCATCAGTTCACGTCTGTGTCACTCTTAAACTTATGGTCCCTAATTCAGTCAGCTTTTTAGCTTTCAACTTTTAAAATTCTCCCTTTGTAAAAGTGAAATCTAACTTCCCAAACACTCCCGTGTCTAGCAATCCTTCACCAATCACATGTCTCTCCCACCTCCTACCACACCAAGGCAGCCAGGCTGGTTGGCGATAGGCACTTTGTTAAGCACGTGACCTCCTTCACAGTAGAAGAACAGTTCACGGAAGGTTAGCAACATTGATGTAGAATAAATGCACAGCTGCATATTAAATGAAAAAGTCATCCAGGGAACGAAAGAGATGGCTCAGGTTTTAATGTCATTCACTGCTCTTGCAAAGGACCAGAGTTTGATTCCTGAACCGGTGTCAGGAAGCTCACAGCCACCTGTAACTCCAGCTATATGGTGTCCATTGCATTTGAATACAAGTGTGCATTCTACCACAAACAGATACCCATGAATAAAAATAAGTTTTTATAAGTAATCCAATGGCAACATGGTATTGGTAAGCTGCATTCAATACAATGGCAGCTCTACCCTACTAGAAACATGCATGTAGGGGCTTCGCCGAAACTATGTTGGTACTAAACCAAACACACCACAAAGGAGAAGCTTAGGCCGAAAGACCGTTCTATGGCCTTTCTGCATTTTAGCTGAAACACACGTTAACAGAATCACTTTATTTTCTGTCTTGTTTTAGTTATTTGTCCAAAGCACAAAAAGGAAATCCTTTTCACTATAAATTTAAAATAATGATTTGTATCTTCTTGTCCCAGTAAAGGGTCAGATCTTGCTGTGGCTAAGTAAAGTGGGATGCTTTTCCTTGAACTATTTCCTAGGACAGGAAAAAAAAACATACTCTGGAAAATCCACTAATTCATAAGTCCATTATCGGTACCAAATTTCAACATCCCCTCATCGAGGTTCTGTGGAACACAGGATAAGACTGAGTCTGGTCTGAACTTACTTACCTGTGATGTGCCATGAAGGTTTCACCAAACGGTCACACAGACCTGTTAAAGGAAAGCCAAGGAAGCCCTGGAACTGGGTTTTAAAGTTGAGGTGTCATGAGGTCCTCACCAGAATCCAATCCAGAGACTACCAAGGACAGGAGCTGTGAGCTGATGCTCAGCAGTTAGGAATGTCCGCTGCTCTTCCAGAGGACTCAAGTGTGGCTCCCTGCATTCACGCTGAGCAGTTCACAAGTAACCCCAGCTCCAGAGAACTAACACCCTCTTCTGACATTCTCAGACACCCAAAGTGGCATAAACTCACACAGACATGCACATATACACATAAAGTTAAATTTCAAGTTTAAAATGTTTTAAACAAACATAAACCCCCCTACCCCGAAAAAAAAACCAAAAAACAAAAAACAGAAGCACAAATAGACTTAATCTTTAACTCCATACCCAGAAATTTTCCTAGAAACTTGAGATTTTAATAAAATGCTTATGTCCTGCAGAGAAATAAGGCTTTTGTGTTCAGGTCTACGGTAGTCAGTCCTCAGGTTCAAGGCTGACAGCATGACAAAATTCATTTTTGCTCTAAACAATCCAAACAGCTTGCTAAAACTAGACAAGAATACAACTCCATGAAAGGCTTTCTTGGAGGTTCCTGCATGTTGGTTATGGACACTTGGTGAATGCTTGCTGTCCGGTGACCAAGGTCTTAAGAAGGTCCTCTGGGGACACTAATAAATAGTAACACCTTCTACTGTCTAAAACGAGATACCACCCTATGGCCATCAGCTCTTACTGAGTGAGCACACAAACCCCTGTGAGCAAATGCTAACTCCCACATTACTCATGGAGAAAGTCAATCTGGTTTACGGATAAGGCTAGTTGATCCAGAAGGACAACTAGAACCAATTGCCTGGAATTTAACAACAACAAGGCAGGCAATAGTGTCGTGTGGCAGGAAGAGGTATATTTTGATTTTTTTTTTTTTTTTTTTTTGAGGCCTGGGTGGGCTTAGGAAGGAGGAAATCCAGGGAAAAGCCATGCCATAAAGAGGAGCCATCTTGAGACATGAAGATGTGACTGTAGAGGACCAGGGGACAGTACCTAGGCTAGTCTACAAAGGGTAGGTGGCTTCCCAGGAGATTTGGTAAAAATACATTGTGAAAACTGGTGCTAAATTGTAGAAGTTTCTGGGCTGAAGGTGGAGAAACAAAGACTGCAGTTTATTAAAGCCATTACAGTGTCAAAATAGCTCCTAACTCTTAAGGTTGGACAAAAGAACAGTCTCCACTGAACCGAAGCAAGATGTCCTTGACACAACCGTCAGGCACTCCAAAATGAGTCAGTGAGTCTGAAAAAGAAAAAAAAAAGAAAAAGTGGAATTTCATCGCCATGTAATAGTTGATTATAAGCCTAGCAAATCCATATGCTGAGAATACTGGAACATTCACTGTAGCTTTCTTTAAGCAAAACTAAGAATCTTCTAGAGATGCCAAGAAAACACGGGGAGAAACATCTTCCCCAAAATCTCCTGTCAAGGCTTCAGATTTCTTCCCAGTTAAGTACCTGATCCCTGCTTCTGAGGTCATTGCTGCCAACCTCCCCACCAAGCTTTTTAAAAATGACAGCCAGGCAGAGCTCCAGTCCTGGTTTGGCTCCTTACCCACCTTCCGACCCTTTTGTAACTCCCTGTACTCAATCCAAGTATGTCTGCGCACGGACAAGGCGAAAGCATGCTTGATGCGAAAGCACAAATTATGTATTAAGAAATCTCTACAATGCCAAATTTTTTTAGAATAAATAAATATATATATTTAAGAACTCGCTGTGTTAGGGAAACTGTTTACACAATGAGGTGTTCCTCTTTTTTTGACTGGAACAATAAAAGAATAATTTGATATGGCCTCGGTTTCTTTATATATATATATATATATATATATATTTGTCCAAAGATGTCATCTTACGCTACAGGCAGGAGAGCGAATTCTTCTCAAAGCGCTATGAGCTGCCACGGGGTCATTCAAAATGTGGGAGCTTGCACCCAGAATCCAGGGGCAGTTCCATAATTGTGTGGTGCTCCCATCCCATATTTTCCTCTGTGCTTTGTGATCTCTCCGCCTGTGCCTCTTCAGCATCGTGTGCTGGAATGCCCAGGGCTCCCTACCTGATTCCCTCTCTCTTTCAGTGGTGGGTGATGGAATATTCCACAGACACTCACGCTTTCACAAATGCATTAAACTGCTAACACCTCACTCTGCCAACCTAGTGCCCCCCTCGCCCCCACCCACCTTCAGCATTTTGACAAAACAGCACCTCCTGGCACCGCGGCCAGGCTTGTGGGGACCATCTATGAAATGAGTCCCTAAGTGCTGCTCACTCTCTGACCCAGGCATTCAGTGGATGGGCGATGAAGGTAAGCATTCCCATGCTCACCTCCCAAGTGGGGCTGCACAAAAGGGATAGACATTACACCCAGTGGGACTCCAATAGCAGGAAGCACTCCCTGTGGGCGGTGCTGGGGCAAGCCTCCTCACTTAGGTCCTCTCCGGCCAGCTTCCAAAGCTCACGTGCCTAATGCACCAATCAGACTTGATAACTCTCTGACATAAACGGCTTACAGGACACAATTTATGTTAGCGTCTGTTGTCAGATGTTTCTGTCCATATTCCTGGGCTCTGTTGATTCCGGGCCTGGGCTGAAACAGGAAGTGATAGCAGCATCCAGTTCACTGAACGGGAAGCAGAGAGAAGCTTGTTGTGGGGCCTCAAGCCAGGAGGAACCAGCAGAGTATTAACCAGCCTTTGAAGACACCTTTCCCAGCCAGGCTCCACCTCCCAAAGTTCAGCCAACTCTCAAAACAGCACCAAGGTGTTGGACCAAGGGTCCAACTCAAGCAGTGAAGGCTGCCACCCACAACACACAGATGATCTTTCCTCCCGATTATGGCTCTCCCTGACAGCCGCTTAGGTTATGGTTTCCTTCCACCATAGCTCTGGATTCTATTTTCTGTCAAAATGTTGAGCTAACCCTGTCTGTCCCCAGGAGAGACTCTGGAAGACCAGGCTCAGGGGAACCCCAAAAACATGAGAGACCTTGCTTAGGTAAACAGAGGACAAAGCAGGCTTGTTGGGACCGCTGAAAATGCATGTTAGGGTTTCTTTCTTTCCCACTTGGCTAGTCTGAAAAACCACGATTTTCCCACTTTTAGAGATCCCTTGGGGTTGGATGGTATCTTCCTTTCATGGGCTGTGGCTGTATCATAGCACAAACACCACCACACCAAACAACCACTGCACACATTAGTGTGTTTGTGATAGGTGTGGGGCACTCTTTGTGCATACCTGGCCGAATGCTAATCATCCTGTAACATCAGCAGCACAAGTGCCACTTTCTCGCTAATTATAGAGATTTAATAATTATTAAAGGAGCTAGTTCAGAACGGCATTGCAAGCTACAATTAGAATCACACGATTGTAATACTGAATTGAAAGTTAGGCTGTTGGCTACATATTCAACCTTTGAAGATGACCCAGTATATGCACACTTTGTATTTAAGAAGACATCAAATCAAGCACCAACTCTCATTACCAACATGGTTATGGGGCATTAGCCTCAAGCCAGGAGGAACCAGTAGAATACCAACCAAGGAGCCAAGGCCGGCAGAGACATGATACTGACTAATGTTGGGTTTCAATGACCTTACTGACTGTCCTGTTCCCAGCTGGCCACCAGGTAGGTAGGTAGCCCAGGGACCCTGCATCAGTGGGTGGAGATAAAGAACAGGGGCCAGGGCTTGAGCAGATCTGGAGACAACAGCAAGTTTATAAGCAGGAATCCTTGATTGGATGCTAACTTCTACCTCAGCTCTAAGCTCTTCCAGCCTACTCTTAAGGCCTCATGGGACTCCTCTGTAGCAGAACTCATGGAGACACAGTCACTGGATACTGACTTCTGGATTATACTGGAGGCCAGCCCCCGTCAGTAGTAGAATACCATAGTATAGAATGCAGCAGAGAGCTGGGACTATTCTCAAGAGCCAGGGTCTACATTTCCAAGGATTCTTCACTTGTTACTAAACACAAAATTACATGTTTACAATTGAATGGATTATGTTAAGTACAAACATTTGAAAAGCATTCAAAAAAGTCATCTGCTCCTGATTGTCTTGACATGCTTATAATTACCTGCATTTCCCAAGCTACTGACACCTGCCTTGTTTGCGGGGTGGCATGTCCCTTCCCAGCTCCCTAGTCACTGAGAGAAAGTTGGGAGTTTGAAGCCAGTCTTGATGGAGAAATTTACAACATGGAAGTTGACACATTCTACAGATGAGGACTTAAGTTTCTCTGGAAAGCCTGTTGTTGAAACATTTGCCAGAACAAATGAGAGGCAGACCATGAAAGACAATGGAGGAGGTGGGTCTCCGCAGTCGACTTGACTTCAAGGGTTTCTTTCTTCGTCCATATTATCTACAGAAGACACTAGACTGTGTGGTTGGCAGTGGTTTGAATGGATGTGTAAGGTCGTTGTAAGAAGCCGAACTGCATGAGTGGTGTGAAGAATCCAGGATGGGTGTCTCCCTGGTCTGGTATGTGAATGTTCCAGTCCACTGTGCTCGACAGTGTGACGGATAGTCTTGGTCACCTGAAACCCAAGACCCTGACACTCATGAAAGGTTCTCTGAGCATCTTGCCCAAGTGTGAATCACAGGTTTCTGGGGAGAGTAATAATCAAGTCATGTAGGCCTCAAGCCACCCACCTTGTCTAGAAACAAAACTCACACTCAGTAAATGTGCTTCTGTGTGTTGTCTGTGTGCTGTCCATGTGATGTCCCTGCACTGTCCATGTGCTGTCCACCTTTACATGAACTCACATGAACTAGAGGCATCTGGGAAGAGGGGCCTCAATTGAGAAAATGAGCCCACCAGCCCTGTGAGTGAGCCTGTGGAACTTTTTCTTGAGTGCTGTCCATGTGCTGTCCATGTGATTGGAATGGTGGACCCATCACACTGTGGTTGGCACCACCCCAGTTGGATGGAGCCCGTCTGGAGGCTCCTTGCACCAGGAGCAGAATGAAGATCTTGGTGGAACGATGCTGATCAGGGCCATCACCTCCATTCTGAGTGAGCTTTGGAAACATGTCTGCTTCTCTCAGAGACGCACAGGAATCTCCTGGGATCGGCCATAACTTTTAAGTCACCGAGAGCCAATGTTATATCTATTTGCCCTGGCCTGCCTCAGTATGCCTGGTAGATGGATAGTGCAGGTGAACCCACTCAGTACAGACGATGAAGGCCACTGGTGTGCAGAGGGACATTTAGCATCTTGGCTGGGGTACCCAGGAAGCATCCTTCTTATAGCCTCTTCCCCAGCACCAGAGTGATGATCACAGCATCCTGACTCCGTCCCTCTTCCATGCCCAAATTAGAGCCTTCAAATAAGCAGTGGTTTTGATCACACCTTTCTGGGTTGGAAATTTGGGAAGGGCATGCCCAAGAAGTGTGTCTCAGAGCCATCAGCCAAGATATCTCAGCTTCTCTGAGTTGCTGTCTGTCTTTGCATCCACCTAGGGACTCCACAAGACTTGGATCTTCACAGGAGGAAGACTCCAAGTAGTCATCTTACAACACGGCTGCTTCCACAGGACAAGGATCTGAAGGAGCTTGGACAAGAGCAACACCAGGAATGAGTAATCTTTTGCTGAGCTCTGGGCTCCACATACTCAGTGACTAGTCTTAATTACGGTTTCTATTGTAATGACAAAACACTGTGACCAGTGCAACTTGGGCAAGAAACAGCTTATTTCAGTTCACTCTTCCACCATACAGTCTATCGCTGAGGGATGTCAAGACAGGTACTCAAACTGGCAGGAACCTGGAGGCAAGAGCTGATGTGGAGTCCATGGAGTGGTGCTGCTTACTGATTTGCTTTGCCTGCTTTCTTATAGAACCCAGAACTGCCAGGCCAGGGGTGGCCTCACCCACAGTGAACTGAGCCCACCCACACCGGTTAACAATCAAGAAAATGCCCCTATAGGTTTTCCTAAAGGCCAGTCGGTGGAGGCATTTTCCCAATTGATGACTGTACTTTGTGTCCAGTTCACGGAAAACTAAAGACAGCACGGCTACTTTCCTGTGGCTGTGATAAAATACCCTGGCAACAGGCAATTTAGAGGAGGAAAGGGTTTATTTTAGTCTACCATTCCAGAGGGACACAGTCAACCATGGTAGGAAGTCCTGGAGTAGGAGCAGGAATCTGGCTGATTATGTTTTTCTTCCTCACATAGGAGAGAGAGAGAGAGAGAGAGAGGATAAAACCTTGCCCATGCCCAGTGACAAACTTCCAGCAAGGTCCCACCCCTAAAGCTCCATAGTGTTCAAAATGGCAACAACCAGGGCTCACATACATGAGCCTACAGAGAACATTTTACATTAAGACCACAAAATTGATGTCTTTGGTATTTTTATTATCATTCATGCCTTGTAGGACAGAATCTGAAGCACAGAAGTCACACTGGCCACAAGACTATGGACAAAAAGTAGTTGCTTCCAAGAACCTGGCACATGAGGAACATGTCCGCCATGACGCCTTCCAGATACAGAGACCTTGCTGTGTGCTTTAAAGACATCGGCGTGTAGGATTCCTCAAACCTGCCACGCTGGGTTTAATTATTCCCCCGTTATTATGAGGAAACTGGTGTTCAGAAAGTTCTGGTGACCTGCCCCGTGTGGTACGTGTAGGGCTCAGCTGTGGCTCTGCATCTTCCACTTCCTCCCCCTCAGGGAGTCTAGATACACCCGGCTGGAAAGATGAAGCTGAGACAGTCAGAAACAGGGGAGGTCTGCAGGATGCCTGGCTGGCTGGCAGTGAGTGCCAGGGAGACAGAGAAGGCTTTCTCCAAGGATCTTAGTGTTACAGCTCTTTCAGACCAAGGCATTCTCAAACAGTCTTCAGTGAAAACGCTCTCTTAGATGATCTTAGCTTATGCACATACCTTTATTCAGGGTGGGCTTGTACGCATACACTTTATTAACAGTGGAAAAGGTCTGTGTATGAACTTTGGAGAGTGGGAAGGAGTTTTCAGGGTAAATAAAATCATTGGCTAGAGTTTAAAGTTCTGTGAACACTTCATTTGTATGCAGAAGCATTCCAGGAATCCCAGATACTGACAGGGCGGGTTCTTATCCAGATAGAGAAATTTGAACCTGTAGATCTGCCAAGGACTATTCAACCTTCCCCAGGTAGAGGGAGTAGGGATCCCCAGACAAGATCAGAGGAGGGGAAGCCCGTCTAACATGGACTAAAAAATCATTGGCTCCCCAGGCATCCTCCAGGTCTTCAGGACAGCTTGGGGCAGCTGAGGCAGGCAGCCTCATGGACTGAACAGCTAACAAGCTCTCTCTCTCCAGGGTGCAGTAGCCATTGTTGGACCACCCACACTGTACCAGATAAGCCAGTCTACTCAATCCCCTGCTGTTTTATTTTTGATATTTTAGATTTCATTTTTATTTTGTCTATGAGTACTTGCCTGCATGTATGTATGTACACCACATGCATGCAGTGCCCAGAGAGGCCAGGAGAGGTCATACTATTCCCTGAAAGTGAAGTTAGATATGACTGTGAACCACCTGCCATGTCAGTGCTGAGAGGTACCCAGGTCCTCAGCAAGAACAGCAAAGATCCGACAGAGACATGCTAACAATATGAATGCGAGAAAAAGATCACTCAAAAAGTTGACAGACATCGAGTGTGCCAGTTTATGTGCACTTCGGAAAGATATTTTGAGCTGTTCCAGGAAAATCAGTGAGAACGTACAGACCCTTCACAGAACATGGACAAAAATACATTCTTCTAGAACTACTATGCTGTTCAAGGGAAGGAACACAACACTGCTATCCGCCCAGAAGGCTGGAGCAGATGTGCATTCTAGCCTGGGGACCTTTGCCAAATCTGTGTGGCTGAAGATGTTCTTGGCACCAGACCTTCCTTGTAAGCCCTTTTTCCTCGGTCAGTCCATAGAACCTATCTGTATGGAAGGTGTCACACGAACTTTACAGAGAGTCTTGATGTCTGGTCTGTGTTTAGTTTACTGTGTTCCTCAGAGAGAGTTCTGTTTGCTCTGTTGAGCACATGGCACTGAGTTAAGCATAGAGGACTAGCTTTCCCCGCTCGCACTGTTTAAAGACACCTAAAATAAACAACTCAGGGTCAGATGCCTGAAGTTTGAACCAACACTGGCTACTGAGTTGTGTTGCAATGAACCGCCTTAGTGTGATAGAGGGAAATATACATAAATTAATTGAATATTTAAAAGCAATGATGATGAACCCCAAAACAAAGGACTCCAGGATTTTAAAAAGGAAATAAATAATAAAACAGATGAGTTTATAGAAAAGTAACACAAAAGTAGTAAATCATTAGAAGGAAGAAATGTTTTCTTCAATTACTTAAGAAATTCATATATATACATACATATATACATACATATATACATGCATATATACATACATATACGTATATATATACGACCATACCCACCCCCTTCTTGTCTCCTTTAATTCCCTCATCTCTCCACACAAGCCCATGTCCCAATTTTATGTCCTCATTTTTTTTTTAAAGAATACTAAGTCCTTTGAGTACTGACCATATGTGCACACATATAAACCCATCTGCTGCACTATGAGCAATCCGCCAGTTGCCAAACCCCAAAGAAGAATGATTCCCCACCTGGCCCCCAGCATCTATCATCAGCTTTCTTTTCTTTTCTTTTCTTTTTTTTTTTTTTTGTTTTTCGAGACAGGGTTTCTCTGTGTAACCCTGGCTGTCCTGGAACTCACTCTGTAGACCAGGCTGGCCTTGAACTCAGAAATACGCCTACCTCTGCCTCCCGAGTGCTGGGATTAAAGGCGTGCGCCACCACTGCCCCGCTTGCTACCAACTTTCAATAGCTCCTCGGCCAGGGTAGAGGTGCAAAAGACCCTCGCTCATCTATACTGGAATCTGAGCTAGTCTGATCTTGCAAGGCTTGTGTCAGCAGCCAGAGCTGTCACGAGGTCACAGGTGTCATAACCCCATGCTCTCTATCTAGGGTCCCATGCGTGCTCACTCACATTCTTCTTACCTCCTCTTTTGCAGCATTCCCTGAGCCTTGGCAGGGAGGTTGACACTAATTTCCCATTAGAGCTGAGCACGTGGTCCCTCTTCCGGTTAGGGGGCAGGGTGTCTCTGACCAGCAGGAAAGTCTTGCCCTGAGGACAAAAAGATGAAAAGGGTAGAGAAAAGGCAGACTGTATACAGAGCCTTTCATAGCTGGAGCCCCGGGGCAACCAGATGGGAAAACGCAGCAGGCAGAACCCATAAGACCCATGGTAACCGAGAACATTCGAGAGCTCTCCCCTTGTGGGCCCCATTTTAAAAACTTATTTGCATGGCTACATCTAGCCAATCAGAGCCCAGCTAACATCCTGCCATGCCCATTGGTAACCTCAGACCTGCCTAGCAAGACACCTCAAGGGCTCAGATAGCACCAGGCTGTAACAGCTGCCACGCCCCTAGGCTGGGCACTCAAGCCTGGAGCGGACTGGCCTGGAACAGCTGCCAACTTCCCTTCATTGGCACATTCTTTTGCTACCGAGGGTATTGGAGTTCTTCTCCGGCTAAATTCCCTTCTGCAAATAAAGTTACCCTTGTTCTCCCTTGGCCCCATTCTCAGAGAAAGGACAAATAAGAACCTGACTGGAGACAGGAGATGGTCTCTGCCTAGTGACCACTTCAGTAGAGCCCATACGCAGAGGGGAAAGGAGGCAAAATTGATCTGCGAAGAGGCCCAAATGCTCAGCTTAATAGATACAAATATAAATTAGGGCTGGAGACTTGGCCCAGCGGTTAAGGACAGTTGTTCTTGCAGAGAATCCAGGTTCAGCCCTCAGCAAGCACATGTCCCAGGGAATCTGATGGCTACTTCTGACCTCCACAATCACCAGGCATGCATGTGATGATGTATGTGCATATATGTACACAGGCAGATGCAAACACCCATACACACAAAGTAATAAAATAAACAAATCTAATGTATACTAGGTATGGTGATTTTAAACAGGAATAGCCCCCATAGACCCATATATTTGAATGCTTGGTCATTAGGGAGTGGTCATGCTTGAGAAGGATTAGGAGGCGTGGCCTTTTGGGTGGAGGTGTGGCCTTTTTGGAGGAAGTGAGTCACACAAGGTAGGCTTTGAGGTTTCAAAAGCCCAAGCCAGACCAGATTCATTCATTAATTCTCTCTCTTTCCCTCCCTCCCTCCCTACTGCTCTAGTACCTCCTTGTATGCTGCCTGCATCCCACCATGATGATAATGGACTAAACCTCTGAAACTATAAGCCAGCCCCAGTTAAATATTGACCTTTATAAGAGTTGCCTTGGTCATGGTGTCTGTTCACAGCAATGGAACAATGACTAAGACATTAGTAACTTAAATATGTTCAAAAATTAAAGGAAGATACATCTAAAGAATTAAAGAAATGTGTAAGAATTATACCTCATGACGGAATATCAGTGAAGAAATAGAAATTATCTAAACATAAGCTTGGGGCATCTAGAGAGATGGCTCTGTGGTTAAGAGCACTTGCTGTTCTTGCAGAGGACTCACATTGTTCCCAGCACCCACACGGTGGCCCACAACCATCTATAACTCCAGTTGCAGGAGCTCTGATGCCCTCTCTGGCCTGTGAAGTAACCAGGCACACATGTGGTACACGGGCATGCAGAGCAACTTGGTGTAGAACCCAGGTAACTCTGAGGCCTATTCTCAAAACACAAAAGGTAAGGGGAAAGCCGAGAGAGTACGGGCCTGGTACTTGCTATTTATAAGGGCCTCAGCATAATTCAGAGAGAGAGAGAGACAGAGACAGAGACAGAGACAGAGAGGCAGACAGAGACAGAGAGACAAAGAGAGAGAGAGATACAGACAGAGACAGAGAGTCAGGGAGAGACACAGAGACAGAGACAGACAGACAGCAAGATTAGGGTAATACCCTAGAACTTAAAGGTATAAAAACTTTGTTTTCACATGTAGAACTCAAAGCCATTTTGGGGTAAATCATCTGAGATTATCTAAACGTAGCCAGCTTGAGCTATCAGGACAAAAACATCACAAACTGGGTAACTTAAGCAACAAACATTTTGCAGAACTAATGTTATGAATATGACCACATTACTGAAATTGATCCCACCAAAATCCCAATATTCTTCAGAGACATGGGGGGCAAATTCTTAAAATGCATGCAGAAAGGTGGGTATGGTGGTGCATCCCTTTAATCCCAGCACTTGGGCAGCAGAAGCAGGTGGACCTCTGTGAGCTCCAAGCCAGCCTGGTCTACATATCAAGTTCTAGACCAGCCAGGGAGGGATGCACAGTAAGACTCTGTTTTTAAAAACAGTCATTGCTACTTCCAGTTGCCATGGTCATCTTTGCAGGCCACAGCACGATGCTTTTCAGGTATGGCTGGTCTGGGGGTGTCTGGCTGTCAAAAGCTAGGGCCTTCATGCAGCCAAGATCTGCCCTTCAATGTTTGCCCCGAGAACTTGAGTTTCCGGCCCCTCAGAGAGCCCCACATCTGACAGGAAAGATGACATTGGGTGAGAAACTCCACACTGGGGATCCTTTCTAATCAACATAGAGATTTGTTAGCTAGCTAACATTCCTGTGCTGGTCCATTTCCATTCAGATTTACGTGTACCTCAATGATATGCAAAGACAGAGCTGCTAAATGTCCCTTGATCAGTCTACCCTGAGTCTTTACAATGTCACGGTGGGCTCAGATAGTTTTGCCTGAGGAGATTTCCCATCTCAGAACTCTTCTCTTTTACAGCAATCACTTTCATTCTTGTTGAATTTCTTTCCAATCTCTCCTGACAGAGATGTGCAAACATGCCGGCAAGCCCCAGTGATCAGACGTGGATCCTTAACAAGCATGGAGGTGTTCACCAGACAGGGTGCCCGCCCTTGCTGATCCTCCTGGCTGTGTGAGGAGCCCTGTGGGCGTGTGTTTGACAAGCTCTGCCAGGAGCTGCAGATCGACTCCCTGATGAGAAAGAGAATTCCAGACACCATCCGCAGTTGCAGGTGCAGGATCTTCAGCAGGCTTTGCAGGATGTCAACATAGTCTCGCACTCTGAGGGTTTCTCTACTGTGTGTGGAAAGAGGAGCTCATTTTTGTGTCTGCTGAACCTCAGGTGTATCCTGTAACCTTCCAGTTTATGCCACCCACCCGTTAGCTCTGGTCTCCAAATTCCAACCCCCTCACAAGGCGCCACTCCACCACGAAACGGGTGTCCCTCAAGTTTCACTGGTCAGGACCCACACTTCCTCTTGGATCTCAGGCCCACAGTTCTCTGCAATAAGCAGTTCGGTCTCTCCATTCAGTGCTCTATTTAGAAGCTGATCCTCTCTGTAGCTACTCCTAAAGCCACAGCTTCGTTATTCTAGATTATTCTGGTTTTCTATGATTAGATTCCCCCCAGCTCCAGGTAAAGTGAAGCTCAACAGTCAGGCCCCTGCAGCAGCAGTGATTTGCATGTACGTACCTGCATCCTCCCCAAAAACATCTGATCAGATTCTCAGAAGTCGATTTGCTGAATCAAAGCCCTGAGATTGTTCACAAGGAATTTCCTGAGCACCTGGGGATACCAGGGATTCTTCAAGGGAAGGGGATCCTGTTGTGTGAATTTTCTTGAGAAGACATGAACAAATGTCTCTTCTTCCCAGAGAGAACAATCACGATAAACCAAAGAGAGGACTGCACCCTAGTCAAGCTGATGCGGAACCAGAGAATCACTAAGGTGACTGTCCTGGCGGCTTTGTGTCAACCTGACACAAGCAGGAGTTATCACGGAGAAAGGAGCTTCAGGTGAGGAAATGCCTCCATGAGATCCAGCGGCAAGGCATGTTCTCAATTAGTGATCAAGGGCGGAGGGCCCCTTGTGGGTGGTATCATCTGTGGGCTGGTAGTCTTGGGCTCTATAAGAAAGCAGGCTGAGCAAGCCAGGGGAAGCAAGCAAGCCAGTAAGTAACATCCCTCCATGGCCTCTGCATCAGCTCCTGCTTCCATCCCTGCTTGAGTTCCAGTCCTGACTTCCTTTGGTGATGAACAGCAGTGTGGAAGTGTAAGCTGAATAAACCCTTTCCTCCCCAACTTGCTTCTTGGTCATGATGCTTGTGCAGGAATACGAACCCTGACTGAGACAGTGACTTACAGGACTGTGGGTGAGGGCTGCCTCTAGGACTGTGTGTAATACATGCTTCTTGTTTCTCTTGTGAGCCATACACCATATGCAGTACCCACAGAGGGCAGAAGGTGGAGTAGTATGCCCCAGAATGAGAGTTACAGATGGCTGTGGTTTGCCGTGGTGGATGCTAGGAATCAAACCTGAATGGCAAGTGCTTTATCCACTGAGTCAATTCCCAGCCTACTCTCATTTTTAATTAGCATATATATTCATTGTACACAGTGCTAGACCTCACGATAACATTTTCTTTTTTTTTTATTTTTTTTAAGATTTTTCTTGTTTATTTTATATATATGACAAGTACACTGTAGCTGTCTTCAGACACACCAGAAGAGGGCATCAGATCCCCTTACAGATGGCTGTGAGCCACCATGCAGTTGCTGGGAATTGAACTCAGGACCTCGGGAAGAGCAGTCAGTGCTCTTAACCGCTGAGCCATCTCTCCAGCCCACAATAACATTTACATATATGGTTTTCTATGTACTTTGCTAATATTAACCCTCCCCCCATGTAGAGGATTTTTAATTTGATGCACCCTCTTTAAAAAAAAAAAAATTAGCTGGGTGTGGTGGTGCACACCTTTAATCTCAGCCCTCCAAAGGCAGAGGCAGGAGGATGTCTGATTTCCAAGCTAGCATGGTCTACATAGAGAGACCCAGGCTTAAAAGGAATTGGTTTTATTTAAAATAGATTTTTTTCATACACTATACTCTAATCAGAGCTTTCCCTCCACTCTGTCCTCCCAGATCTTTCTCACTTCCCCACCTAGATCCTCCCCCCCATTAGAAGGCAAACAGGCAAGTAGCAAACAAACCAAAATAGAATAAAACAACCAACCAAAAAGAACCAAAGAAAAAGCAGAAGAAAAGCACATAAAGATACAAAGATGCACACACAGAAATCTCATAAAAACACAAAACTGGGGGCTGGAGAGATGGCTCAGAGGTTAAGAGCACTGGCTGCTCTTCCAGAGGTCCCGAGTTCAAATCCCAGCAACCACATGATGGCTCACAACCATCTGCAATGAGGTCTGGTGCTCTGTTCTGGTTTGCAGGCATACATGCAGGCAGAACACTGTATACATAATAAATAAATCTTTTTCAAAAACACACAAAACTGGAAACCATAATATAGAAGCAAAGAACTTGTAAGGTATATATATATATATTAAAAGCCCAGACAAATCATTGTAAGACAAAGATTATTATTTTTTTTTTTTTTTTGAAAAGCCCATGACTGTTGGAGATTGTCAACTGGAGACAGCTTCTGGGTTAGGAATGGGGGCTTGTGACCCTTCCCTACCCAGCATTGGCACCTCATTTGGCTTAGACCTGTGCAAGTCCTAAGCACATCACCACAGGGTTTGTGGGCTCATATGTGTGTGAGTCGTGCTGTGTTTGAAGGCCTTGTGTGCTTGGTGTCTGCCACGCCCTCTGGCTCTTACGATCTTTCAGCCTCCTCCCCTGAGCACTGAGGAGAGGGGTTTGATGGAGACATCCCATTTACAACTGCGCACTCCAAGGTCCCTCTCTCTCTGCACATTGTCCTGTTGTGGGTCTCTGTAATTGTTCCCATCTGCTGCAGGAGGAAGCTTCCCTGGTCATGGCTCAACAATTGGAGAGCTATACAGCAGAATGTCATTAGGGGTCATTTTATTACTACACTCGTTTGGCAAAATGGTCATATTTTGTTTTCTCCTAGGTCCATGGCCTAGCTAGCTAGTCTCAGGCCAGTGTCAGGCATGGGTTCCACCTCGTCAAATCAAGTTGGTTACTTACATAACTTTTGTGCCAATATTGTTCCAGTGTATTTGCAGGCAGCTCGCCATTAGATCAAAGGGTTCGTAGCTAGGTTGGTGTTCAACTTTCTCCTCTGGCAGCTTTCAGAATACTGTAAGGGTCCATGATTCATGAAGAATGATACCCCAGTCTCAAACAATGTGCAATGACAAAGAGCAAACGTTCTGCAGAGAATGTTCATGCAGGGGTCCACCATGCATCAGGATGGAAGACAGAGGTGTGGACTTTGCAGGGTCAGTATAGAGCCTGCTAGGGTAGAGGTGGGTGACTCTTACCTTTCTTTCCCTTGATTGGTTGGCTCGATCTCCAGGGGTATGGATGCCTTTGTGATTAGTTAAGGCTCTGGGGATTTGGGGGGGGGGGGGGGCTTTTGCTGATTAACTGTACTTGGCTCAAGCTATAGTGGGTAGGACAGCTTCTACAGTTCCTGACTGACTGCCCGTGACAGGTAGTTTTTCCTGGAATTGACTTGTTTTGTACTTTTCCAGTTCTGAGAAACAGAAACTCAGGCCTAGTTTCCCAAACTGCCAGTTTGCAGCCTGTCATGGTGTCAGCCTGGTTCTGGCTAAATCAGAGCTCTCGGTGGTACCTTCCAGTATTGGGGTGAAGGCTCTCAGTAGGTACCAGCACTTGATGTTCTGTCCCTTGTCAATTCTCACTATTAGTCTCTGGTCTCGCTGGAATCCAATTCAGAGAGTCACTGACTGGCAGGTTTGTTAGCCCTTCCCTACATACAGACGTGTAATTTTCCAGCACCATTTGTTGAAGAGACTGGTCCAAGTCTTCTGTCCTGGTCTGTTGCTCTAGGTCAGTTTTTGTGCCAGGACCATGCATGCAGCTTCTGGTGCTATGGCTCTATAGTGTAGTTTGAAGTCATGTATTATGGTATCTCCAGATTGTTCTCTTGGTATAGGCTGCTTTGAGGAGTCACGGTCCTTTGTACTCCTGTACGCTCTTGTGTTTGTTTGTTTGTTTGTTTGTTTGTTTTGAGACAGGATCTCTCTGTGTAGCCCTGGCTATCCTAGAACTCACTACATAGACCAGGCTGACTTAGAACTCACAGAGACCTGTGTGCTTCTGCTGCCCAAGTGCTAGGATTAAAGGCGTATGTCTACCACACCCAGCTTTGATGGTAACTTTTTGACAGCTCTTCCGTGATTGGCTAGATGTGGTTAGAGATGCAGCCAATCAGAGCCCAGAAATAAATAAATAAATAAATAAATAAATAAGAAAGATTTGGCTATCCTCAGGCTTCAATATACTTTTTTAATGTGTATCTGTGGAAATACATGTCCAAGGTCAGTTAACTGAAGAAGCCAGAAAAGGTATCAGATACCCTGGAGCTAACGTCATGGCATCTATGTGGGTACTTGGAACCAAATTCAGGTTCACAGGAGAAACAGCAGGCTCTTTTAAGTGTGCAGCCCACAGTCATAGCAGGGGTGCACCATCAACCTCCAAGTCCACAGAGGCTAGAACTAATCTTCAGAAGGATAGAACCAATGCTTGGATCCTCCCAAGACCATGCAGCAGGATTTCACTTTGGGAAGAAAATCAACTTAAATGTTTTGAATTGTTTAAACCCCTCTTAAAAGTTCTATTCTAAAATAGAGTGGTAGGTAGGCAGAGTATAGCCACCATACCTTAAAGCCTTCCTCTGAATCTTAATGCAAAAACATATACATAATAAGATTTAAAAGTTCAAAAAAAACTCACATGCACTGACAATGACTGCACATGAATGACACACACACACACTGATGGTGACTGCACATGAATGACACACACACTGATGGGGACTGCACCTGACACACACACTGATGGGGACTGCACATGAAT
>JADRCH010000144.1:1071565-1084678 GCA_019843965.1 Rhynchomys soricoides | reverse complement strand
ATGGGGACTGCACCTGACACACACACTGATGGGGACTGCACATGAATCACACACACACACACACTGATGGGGACTGCACAGGAAGTGAACTGGGCTGCAAACTGCACCATGTCTGTGGGGCTCATAGACTCAGCCAAGGAACTAGTTCTGACAACTAGTTCTGATGCAGAGAAAACTTCACTAACACACTGAGCAGAAAAGTCAAGCACAGAGAAGTACACACTGGGCTGAGGTGCTGAGAATACCCTGCTCTCCCCAAGGGACCACAGCTGCCTATAAATCCATCTCCAGGGAATCCAACATCTTCTGACCTCTGTGGGCACCTGAACACATGTGCAATACACTCATACAGACACATACACATACATGTAATAAAAAATAAGAATAAACCTTAGGGCTGGAGAGACAGCTCCACAGTGAAGAGGACCCAGGATTGATTCCCAGCGCCCACACAGCAGCTTACAATCATCTGGAACCCTAGTTCCAGGAGATCCGATACCCTCGCCTCTGCACAAGTGCACAGATGTACATGCACCAAAAAACACCATATACATAAAATAAAGTATTTTTTCATTTTAAAAATAACTATTTTTTATGAAAAGAAGAAAAATACTATATGGTCTTATTTACCTACACCTACAGCAGAAATTCACTGCATTAACAGAAATCATACTTGTTTCTGTTCCAGGGGCAGAGGAAGTTAAATTGACCAAGAACACAAGGAACAACTGATAGGATATTCTGTGTGTCAATTCAGGTAATAGCTACACCGGTATTCACATTTACTAAACCCATCAAACATTAAAATTGATGTGTTTTATTAAATGTAAATAGAGCTAATTAAAATATACATATTTAAATTTTTAGCATATCAGAAGACTGTGTGTCATTTAGATGAACAGGGGCCATATGGGAAAGCCAGAGACAAGAGACAGGAATGAAAACCCCATCCTGGGCCAGGAGATAGAGCAATGGGTAGCATGCTTGCAAGGTGGGCCTGCCAGCCCGAGTTTAGATCCCAAAATCTCATGTAAAAGTCTGGAGCAGACGAGGCATCTGCCTGCAGCCTGGTACCACTGCTGGGAGTGAGAGGCAGATAGGAGAGTCTTTAGAACATTGGTTCTCAATCTTCCTAACACTTTAATACAGTGCCTCACATTGTAGAGGCCCTAACCAGAAAATTATCTCGTTGCTACTTCATGGCTATAATCTTACTACTGTTATGAATTGAACTGTAATGTAAATATCTGATATGCAGGATATTGGATATCCAGGTTATCAGATATGCAATCACTTAAGACCCACAGGTTGAGAACCTGTGCTCTAGAAAGTGATAGCATCAAGGATAAGGAGAGCCTGTCTCAAATTAGGTGGAGGGTGAAGATAGATCTGTGAAGGTTGCATCTGGTCTCCTTTATGTGCCATAGTATGTGTGTAACACACACATACACACACACAATGCAAACAAGCTGAAAGCCCAGACTGCCACCTGGATTTTTTTTTAATTTTTTGGTTTTCGAGACAGGGTTTCTCTGTGTATCCCTGGCTGTCCTGGAACTCACTCTGTAGACCAGGCTGGCCTCGAACTCAGAAATCTGCCTGTCTCTGCCTCCCAAGTGCTGGGATTAAAGGTGTGTGCCATCACTGCCCAGCTTGCCACCTGGATTTTGACTTGGGATCTAGAGTAAACAGAATAAATTTTAGATAGATAGATAGATGGATGGATGGATGGATGGATGGATGGTGGTGAAGATAACTCAAGTGAATTATCTGACACATGGGCAGAGGACGTGGATATAGAGACAGGAAACAAAACCAGTAAAGGGAAGGGCAGGTTTGGTGACTGGCTGATATACCCAGAAAGCCAGAAGTTAGCTCACGGGTGAGCAGAGAGAGGTAATTGCTGACTGCAGCAAAGACCTGAGTGTCATGGTCATGCTGACATGGGCTGGAAAGGCACAGAAAATGAAAACATCCTGAAGGGGAAGATTGGTGGAATTTAGCCAACACTGTCTATGAGAGGGAGAGCCTCGGACAACCTAGGCTGGAATCCGGGTGAAGTGTGTGTGTGGAGGGGGGTGCGCTCGGGGACAAGCAGCCTGGGAGCTGCTGAGCTCAGAATATCCACAATACAGCAGGTGATACCAACTGGAAGCAAGTCTTACTGTGTGATGAGCGCCCACACTTGTCCTGAGCCAGTTTCCTTCCCTTTCTGCATCCTCCAAGTGCGCTTTGCCTACAGGGCCAGGACAGTGGGTCCCTACTGCAAAGAAGTTAGCTTTGGCTTCAAGTATCTCATCGCTCTAACTCGATAAATGGTAAGGCTGGGCTGGGGGAATGTCTGAATTCTGGGATCAGAAAGATCTGGATTGAAATACCAGCTGCATGACCTAGGTTAGTCACCTCTTGAATCTCTGTCCTCTGGGGTGAAAGAAGATAAAACAGCCCTAAGGAGCTGAGGCGTGACAGGCAGGAGCCCTTGCAACATTTGCTGGTGACCCACGCCCTCCGTTTCCTGGCGCGCTCTGGGCAGAAAGTCTTTTTCCAAGTGAGAGACCTTCTGGACTCTTAATGCAACAAGCAGACTGGGAGGAGGCTGGTAGGAATCCCTAATTCCGCGGGTGTGACGTCAAGGTGCACACATGACTTCCCAGACACGCATACGCACTCACTCAGGAACAAGGGCTGCATCAGCCTGCCACCTTCTTCTGGGAAGGAAACAGCAGCTTTCCTGGAGAAGACACTGAGTTTCCCATCCTGGGATCCCTGAGGCCACTCAAGTCCCATGAGCATTCAAAAGGGAACCAGGCATTGGGGACTTCTGCAGGGAGACCTGGGCGGAGACCGTGGCAGACGTCCCAGGAAGGAGACCTGCACCCAGGCTGCACTGCGAGCACTCTGCCACCAACACTACCAATCAGAGCGCCAGCCAATGGGAGCTGCTGACGACGGCTGTCATGGGAACAGGACCAGAGGGTCTCTTCAGGTTTGGGTCGCCTGTGCCCAGTCCCTGGGTATCTTATCGCTCAACTTGCAGTGTGTTTTGCAACCACACCCCAGGAGGGTTGAGACGTGATGCTCAAAAGGATGAGAACCTTGCCCTGCCCACACCTAGACAGTGCATCTCAGCCACGTGACGTGGCACCGCTTCACCTGCACACTCCTCCCTGGTCCTACTAACTGACCTTGAGGTCAGAGGGGATGGGTCTGCCATGTGCTCTTCAGCACTTGTTAGGAGTGAAATGTTTACTTGTCCAGGTGACAGCAGTTGAACCCCCTACTTGTGCCTGACTGGATGCTGTTAATGGGCCCTGCGTTGAGAGCATGCACCCTTGCACCCACTGGGCTTGGAGGAGGGAAGATGAAGCCCAAGCAAGCTTTCCCTGACTCTTTGAAGGCACCCACCAGGTGTCATTACAGAGCATTGAGTGCACCTGCCTTGAAGTCAACCCCTCTCCTTGTGATGTTTTGAGTATTTTCTGTAGAGGCAACTTCTCATGCCTGGGAGATTAGGATTCCCTGCAGCAGCAGACCAAAATTGAGATGTTCAAGTCCCTACATCAAGTGGTGCAATATTTAACATATAATCGACACATCTTCCTGTGTACTTCAGACAGTCTCAAGGTTGCTTACAGTGAATGCAGTAATGCTACATAGCAGTAATTACCCTGTGATAACAAACCCTGTGTCTATCCAAACTCTGGTGGCGGCAAGCAGCAGCGGAGGCAATGGGAAGCAAATTCCAGGGCACATGCTACACCAGTCAGCTTTCTATCACTGAGTTACAACCCCAAAACCTCAAATATTGGAGCTGCAGAGATGGTCCAGAAGTTAGAGCACTGGCTGCTTTTCCAGAGAACCCAGGTTTGATTCCAAGCACTCACATGGCAGCTCACAACTGTCTATAGCTGCAGTTCCAGGGTCCAATGACCTGCTCTGGCCTCTTTAGGCACCACAGACAACTTGCAGGCAAGCACACATAAAATAAAATAATCTAGGGCTGAAGAGATGGCTCTGCGGTTAAGAGCACTGACTGCTCTTCCAGAGGTCCTGAGTTCAATTCCCAGCAACCACATGGTGGCTCGCAACCATCTGTAACGGGATCTGATGCCCTCTTCTGGTGTGTCTGAAGAGAGTGACAGTGAACTCACATGCATAAAATAAATAATAAAATAAATCTTGAAAAAATAATAAAATAATCTAAAAACATAATCTTCAGATCTGGGTATGCTTAAACCCAGGGCTAGGCTGTGGGACTCAGATATGGAGGGACAACCCCACGGACTGTTCTATGAAATATACAGGGAATAGTACACTTCCTTTTCACTCAAATTTGAGGTTTTGACATGATGTCAATTTGGGCCAACAAAATATTAGTTAGAGGGTATTACTAATACCAAATTATTAATAGTGTTGGGGTTTTTTTAAGATTTATTCATTTTATTTATAGGAGTACACTGTTGCTGACACACCAGAAGAGGGCATCAGATCCCGTTACAGATGGTTGCAAGCCACCATGTGGTTACTGGGAATTGAACTCAGGACCTCTGGAAGAGCAGTCAGTGCTCTTAACCGCTGAACCATCTCCCCAGCCCCCAATAGTGTTGTTTCTTAAAGAATGTTCTTGGAAGAAGAGCAGTGAGCCACGAGTTGGGGTTGACAGGGTTGCCGTGCGGACGGCCACGTTCCTAACAACAGCTGTCTTGCTGACAGAGCTCTGCTGGTTACACACTAAGTTCTCCCAGGTGTTTTAAACAAGGGCTCCAGGAAGTCCAGCTGCTTCTGCACGTACCCTCAAGGGAAAAAAGACCATGGCTAGAAACGTATAAATAGTCAACTAAAGGGTGGAATGGTTTGTTCTGGCCTGTGGTCTCAGGAATCTGTCCCTGGTCAGCTAACTCCGTTGTTTTTAGGCGTATGGGTAGGCAGACGGTCATAGTGAAGGACACGGCAGAGCAAAGCTAAGCACTCACAGCATCCAGGAAGAAGTGGGGGCCTAGGGACAAAATACACCTTTCAAGGCATGTTCTCCATGAGCCACTTCCTCCACTGAAGCCCCGCCTCCCACAGTTGCCATGGCCCCGCAAGCGTCTATTTAAGCCCTGCTATGCCCTTACCTCCCGGAAGCCCCGCCTCCAAACATGGCATCATAGACCAAACCTTCAACATGGGTCCTTTTTCATAGAATCTTTCTATCGAAAGCATTCTCTTTTTTCTTTTTCAATTTTTTTCTATATTTTCTTGTTATATGCAAATATATAAGATCTTATAAAATGAAAACACCAGTGGGTGGTAATGAGATAGAGAAGCTCTCAAGAGCCTGTGATAAAGATGACAACATCTTTGTCATCTGGGAGAGAGATGGGCTGAGTTTGTGAGAGTAGTGAGCTGAACGCAAATAGCCTTTTATCCTGTGTGATGGTTTGTATATGCTCTGCCCAGGGAGTGGCACTACTAGAAGGCGTGGCCTTGTTGGAGTAGGTGTGTCACTGTGGGTGTGGGCTTTAAGACCCTCATCCTAGCTGCCTGGAAACCCGTCTTCTGCTAGCAGCTTTCGGATAAAGATGTAAAACTCTCAGCTCCTGCACCATGCCTGCCTAGATGCTACTATGTTCCCACCATGATGATAATGGACTGACCTCTGGAACTGTAAGTCAGCCCCAATTAAATGTTTTCCATTATGAGAGGTGCTGTGGTCATGGTGTCTCTTCGAAGCAATAGAAACCCTAACTAAGACAATCACTAATTAAGAAAATGTTCTAGTCTTGTCTACAGCCTGATCTTACAGAGGCATTTTCTTAACTGAGGCTTCCTCCTCTCAGATGACTTTAGCCTGTGTCAAGTTGACAGGAACTATCCAGCACACATAGGAAGTAAGGGTTTGGTGTGGTGTTTCTGTGCGTGCCTCGTGATTCTCACCCTGGCTTCCTCCCGTTCCCTCTCCCCTCACAATGGCCTCTTCCTCCTCCCAGTAACCCCTCTGGTTTCATGTCATACGAGTTCTAGAACCCTCTGCCCACCACCTTAAGAACTATTTTCCTCCTCTCTCGTTCTCTCTCTCTCTCTCTCTCTCTCTCCCCCCATATATATATATATATATATACCCTGAAAGAACAACAATAATTAAGTGGGATTATGTGAAACTCCCCACAGCAAAGTGTAGAGGTCAGCCTATGGAGTGGAGTGGGAGAAAACCTTGGCCAGCTATACTTCAGACACGTGACTAACATAAAGGACTTTAAAAATTAAACACACAAGCCAACCTTCCAGCCAGCAAATGAGCTAATGAACTTAAGAGAGTTTTCAAAGGAGAAATACAGTCAATGAGTATTTCCAAGTGTTCAATATCCACAGCCAGCAGGGAAACACAAATCAAAACTGGTTTCAGGTTTTTATCTCACTGCCATCAGAATGGATAAAATCAAGGAAAACAAATGGCATTAAATGCTGCTGAAGCTGTGGAGAGAGACCTGGGACAGAGCGAGTGAAGTGTAAGCTGGTGCACCCGCCATGGAATCCGTGTGAAGTGTCCTCAAAAAGCTAAAAATGGAGCTACCACATGACCCGCTGCCACCCCTGGGCATACCCCCAGAGGACACGTGCCCTGTCTCAGAGTCACTTGCGCAACCAAGTTCATTACTGCACTAGTCACAAGTAAGGAAGCAGAGTCAGCCGGGATGTCTATCTTAGTTACAACACCATGAAGAAAACAAATCCAGAGGGAAATGTCTCCTCTCCCCACAGTTCAGTACAAGGGGAACCCATAGGTAGGGAGCCACAGTGGCAAGTACTTGAGGCATCTGGTCACAGGGCACCCACAGTCAGAAACAGAAGGAATGTTTGGTATTGTTTTCCATTTAATATAGTCCAAGATCCTCTGCCTAGGAAATGGTCTCACCCATAATTAAGACATGGACTCTACTCACATCAATGAACAAAATCAAGAAACCCCCTGTGTATGCAGAGACCCATCACTCAGGTGATTCTAGAGTCCGTCAGCTGACAAGCCAGGGATGATGCTTTCTCTTGATCTCCCCTCCTCTCCCACCCACTTCCCTGCTAAACCCCAGCCCTATGCTGTGCCTTTCCCAAAAGACAGCAGGGCCCTATCAGAGGCACAGCCAGTGGGCTCTGGATGGGAGTTTCAAAAGGATCACAGGTCTTCCACAGGACCCACACCCTGAAAGTACCCGAGCCTCTCACCAGTGCCCTAGGCTGGTGCTAAAGCCTTTAACTTATGAGCCTTTGGCAGACACTTGAGAGCCAAACCATATCACACAGACCTTTACAGCCAGAGAGGCAGAAGTGCTTTGAATTAAATAAAGGAGAGGACACCAGCTTTGAAAACGTAATATCTGAGCATGATGCCGTGGTGGCCCAGCAGACGCACCCAACCTATCTACCACACCATCACTGGTCCATCTTCCCCACAACCCAGAATCACTACGGGTCTCTTTTCCCCTCTCATCCACTCCAGATGTTCGCAACAGTTATAGTTCAGCTGTCCACAAACACCCGTCAGCTGTGCACTAAACAGGGGCTGGGCAGGCTCCAAAGATAGTCACAGCACATGGCTTCAGCTGCTGAGAAGACTTATCAGTGTTGAGAGCAGGAGAGCTTTAGAGAGCGTGTCCACAGATCCGTCCTGGGGCCTCGCCTCTCTATATAAGGCCGTGCAGCTGAGGAGACATTCAGACCCACAGAGTCATCTGCAGGATTTGACGTTGCTATCTTTAGAAGCAGCACGCACCGTTTGAATCCACCTGTGGTTATCTTTTGGCAGTGCCCTGGCCTTATAAAGACACACACATGGCCACGCCACTCAGACCAAAGGAATTTAGACGCATCGCCTCAGAGCTCTGAAAATAATACTCCCCATTTAGGGACTGCGAGGGAGGGGGGCCTCGGAGCTCAGCTCCACTTGCTAAAATGCTGCACAAAAAAACCAAGGAGTTATGTACGATAACAAATGCAGATTCCATACGTTCCTCCACCTAGAAATCTAAACCCGTGCGGTTCATCAGAAGAGGGGCTGGAATTCTGTATTTTACAAGCTTCTGCAGCTGTGGGTGCTGGTGGACCACGGAATACACTTTACTACCCTCAAACATTAGTGTCTGAAGATGCTGCCTCCCGAAGCTGAGAGAACATGTACAAGCCAGCCGTCTGAAGGCTACTAACGAAAGGAAGTAGATGGAATGCTTGGGAGGCAAGGGGTCAAGCCAGACCGGGTCCCAGCACTAAGAGAAGAACTCAGAAGTGAACTGAAAACTCCCGCCCCTGAATGGAAAGTTCCACCCCTGAACCGAAAGCCCCGCCCCCGACCCGAAAGCCCCGCCCCTGACCAAGAAGCTACTGCAAGTGATAGGTGCTGGGAAGGAGTCCTAAAAGGAGTGACACTGGCCACATCAACCACACCCCAGGACAGGCCCCGTGCCTAGGAGAACTCGGCCAACACAAAACAGACTTCCATGTTTTGTGTGTTTAGTTTTGTTGTTTCGGTATTTTTGCCTTTTTTTTTTTTTACTTTTTTTTGTATGTTGTTTTACTTAAATGAAGTTATTTTTAGAGAAAGAGAAAACATGCGGTTGGTTGGATAGGGAGGGGGGAGGATCTGGGAGAAGTTGGGAGAGAGGAAAGAATATTATCAAAATATATCGTATAAAAATTGTAATAATTGTTTTTAATTCCCTAGTTCAGTGTTTCTCAACCTTGCTGTTGTTATGTCCCTTTAATACAGACCCTTTCATTGTGGTGACCCCAATCATAAATTTATTTTCATTGCTACTTTATAACTGTAGTTTTGCTGGCGTTACGAATCATAACGTAAATGTCTGTTTTCCGATGGCCCTATGCGAGGGTCATTCAACCCCAGAGGCCACCCACAGGTTAAGACCCATGCCCCAGATCAAATGTCCCTTTCCCTTATCTTCTAAATGCAAAATAGCAGATATTTGCAGCAAAACTAAAGTGAGGAAAATATAGATTTCTAATGCCAAAGAGACCATCCACCAGCACAGAGGGTTCCCCTGCCTTCACAGTCCTTGGCTCCTAGACTCCTGGCCCTTCTGTCATCTGCAGGAAATGGAAAATGAGTTTCCCAGCCCTGTGAGCATCCTTGAGTTTACAGCTTACAGCAGCAGCACCCTGTGTCCCTAATGGGAATGCTCCATCTCCCTGGTCCTCCAGGCTCTGATGTACCCTTTCAGCACACACCTAGCAGGCACCTGCCTGCCTGACACAGAAGAGCGGATCGCATGCCTGTGCCCAGCAGCCCTCTGGAAGACGGTCTAGTACAGCAGAAACTGGAAAGCTAGCTCCTTGGGTTTATAGCCCACAAAATGTTAGGTCAAAAACTTAGGTGGGACGCCCACCTTAGGCTTCCAGAGCCTTGCATTTCCTAATTCTTCACAACTGGTTCTCAACCACAGGACAGGACCACAGCCCAGGGCATCAGGCCAGGATGGCTATTTTTTTTTTCATAACAGAAAGTCAGAATCATGACATAACATGGAGTTTGTTTGCGGTTGTGAATTAATGTGTCAGTGGCAACACAGACCTGTATAATGTTAAATCCCATTAGACGCTCACCAGAGCCTATTTCCTGAAAAAAGTCAGACTCTACTAACGGAGCCTGCCCTGGAGAATCCGGGGTGTACGGTTGCTGTAGTAATTGATGCCTTCTAGAACAAACCCATGCTTGGCTAATTACAGCTTTCTATTTTTAAACTCATCTCTGTTCTTCTCCCCAACCCAACATTTCTCCAGGATACCAGCAATAAAATACTATTACTGCTAACAGCACAGCCTGTGCTGGCTCAGAATAACTTGTTTGCAGCCTACCCCAGCACACAAAGACTTGGCGGGTGCCTTTGAAGGACCCCCAAAGCTATACAAACAATGAGGCAGAGTTCGGGAACTATGTCCCACGTATGAGCTCCCAGCATTAAGGGTAAGGTTTGCCCCTGGTTGGCCTGTAGCCTCCCAGAGCCATGACCTAGGCTATCATGCTGCTTTATGATAGCTCTGTGAGGTCAGGTCACAGATTTGTGTAAATCAGCTCTCTAGAGCTTGCTTGCTACAGAGGTAGCCCACAGCCCAGGAAGAAGCTCCCAACAGCTTTCCAGCATTGGGCTGAAAACAGGCCCACCAACACTGCCTGAAGGCTGCCCTTCCCTGCACAGGAATGGGTGGGACTAACAGACAACCTCTCCAAGAAGAACTGCTCTCCGGCAGGCAAGTCCAGCATCATCACTCACTGGCTTCCTGACCTCGGGATTTAAGTAACAGAATTGTCCTCTCTAACAGTTCTTCAAGTCTGACTTTGACACTCTCAGTAGGGGTGTGCCCTCAAAGGCACCAGACCCACCTTCCAGGCCAGGTCATTGCCAAGTTTCAGTTCCTGGATTGGGGCTGCACCCCAATGTCTGCCTCCTCTCCACACGCCCTCCTCCTGGCAGGGCTAGTCTCATTTCTACAGAGCCACCAAGCATACTGGATTAGGATCCGCCCTACCCTGTTACTATCTATTGCTATACAAGTGGTCTCACCTTGGGCCGTTTGTTCTGCCTCATGTTGCATATAGTACATCGAGTGTGTCTCCGGTGTGTCTCAGGATCTATTTAGCAAGGTGTCTTGAAAGGACCCAAGGGCATCGGAGCAGGTGACTACCAAGGTTCCAGGCCCATGAGATCACTCCCAGAGTGCAGACCCACTGAGCCCCTCACCCTGAGCACAGGCCAAGTGTGGCCCAGGGACCATTCACAAGCTTCCCTTTCCGTCTGCAGGGTTGAGCCGAGGTTTGCTGAGGGGAAGCAGGGAAACCCAGGCTCAGAGCCTCCTTTGAAGATGCCAGGAAGCTTTTGCTTACATGAGACATAGAACTCAATCTCTGCCATGTTGAAACTGAGAAATTGTTTAAATTAAAAAAAAAAATCAGTGCCCATATACATGACATTCTTATGAAAACTACTACAGTTTCCAGAAGAGAAGCTCAAGCTCGGTGTTATGTAGCATTCTAGAGTCTTGCTTCTGTGGCTGGTCTGTGCCTCTGTCACAAGTCATGGAGTCCCAGGAGGAAAGAAAGTTGAACTGCCTTCGGATTATTATGAATAAAGCACTCTGACACCACAGATACCCTAAAGGAAGCTTAGGGCTCCCAGGAGTCCCTGACACCATGGCCACAGACTCACCAGTATGTCCTTAAGCAGGGGTCAAACCAACTTCAGGCCTACAGCAAGAGTGGCAGTGTTTAGACGGACTGTGCCCTCATGTGTGCACAGGAGGGCAGAGTGCACTGTGAGAGGACACTAATCAGGGCCTACCCTAGTCAGAGAGAAGCTGATGGCTCAGAAGTTAGGAGAGGGCCTCAAACCTGAGCATAGAGAAGACAAATTCATGTCAAAGTTAGAGGCTTTGAATTCTCAATTTACTGACTTCAGTTTACGTGGAAATCCCCCCCCCCCCCCATGGTGGCAGGTCCCCATAACCCCGGGACTAGGGGATGGGAGGTAGTCAGCGGGATCACTGAAGCTCACTGGCTCTCGGTTCAGGGAGAGGCTTTGTCCTAAACAGTGGAGAGTGACCGAGAGAAAAGTACGTACTGCTCTTGCACAAGACCTGACTCAGTTTCCAGCAGCTTTGTCAGAGGGCTCACAACTGAAGTGGAACCTTCTGGTTTCTTTGGAAAGTCAGTTATGCCAAATGAGGGTTTGCTGGGGCACACGGGTGAAAGGCTGTTTTGCTGGAGCAGACCCATGGAAGGACACTTGATGGTCATATAAATATGACCCCACAGACTGTGGGAGCTCTCGGTTAGCTTTGGTCCACCTCACTATTCTTCTTCGGTAACAACACATATGTATTGGCTTGCCTTACATTTCATTGCTGAGCTTTGCTTGTGGTGATGCCACAGAGAGAAACTCACCAAAGAACTTCTCATGAGGTTCCCGCGGCTTCTTGCCACTTCCGGGGCCTCTGGCCAGTTGGTGAGCCTTATGGTTTCTTCTGGATTGAACTGCCCTTGCTGGTTCGTGTGTGGTGGCTGCCGAGAGGACTGGACTGCAGCTGCTGATTCATGTTTGGTGTTTGCTACAGGGCTGGACTGCTGATATCCTGACAACGAACACTGGACTCACCCCAAAGAACTATTTTTCAACAGGTCTACTTCCCCCGTGTCTTTTCCACTTCTTCTGCTGGGTAGTGGGCTAGAGGGAAGGTTGAACCCTTAGTAAAGGAAGTTGGAAGAACTATATGCCTGTACACAACCGCTTGTAACTCCAGCTCCAGGATCTCCAGCACCCTCCCAGGGCCTCCAGGAATACTGTACTCACATGTACATCCTACAAACAGACACATAATAAAAAGTTACACCAAAATTAAAAACCCTTAAAAAGCGAATAGAGAGAAATAGAGAATCAAGAAAACCCCTTACCATTTTTCAGTTCTGCTGTTTTTACGTCAGTCCCAAGATTCCCGGCAGGAAGCCATGGTAGGCTTCATAGCAGGTGGTAAGAGCCAGTGAGCATCAGCACAGCCTCCAGGCCCTGCACAGGACCCTCCTGGGGCAACATGAAGACTCTTGCTTCCAGCCCTCGCTTGGCCTCTGCCCTGATGCCTTTTCCTCCGGAGCCCACAGCTTGCCCCTCTTCCTCCTACTTCAGGGTACCTGGATCAGCTTCTCAGAGCACGGAAGGAAGAAAGTAGGGAACTCCTGGCTGGGAAAGACCAGACTGACACTACACTCTTCTGGGGGGAGAGCGTGTTGTGTCTGGGGATCTAATCAAAAGAGTAATGGACGTCCTTAGAGTCTACTTTTAACTTTTAATTCTATATAAAATATTTGTGTTGAGAGTGTTTTAGTAAAGGAGGGCTAATCTGAAACCGCCCGTCCTATGTAGTATGTGACGGGGGTCATTTCTTTACGTGTGTGTGCGTGTGCGTGTGTGCGTATGTGTGCGTGTGTGTGCGTGTGTGTGTGCGTGTGTGTGCGTGTGCGTGTGTGCATGTGTGTGTGTGCGTGCGCGTGTGTGCGTGTGCGTGTGCGTGTGTGCGTGTGTGTGCGCGTGTGTGTGCGTGTGCGCGTGTGCGCGTGCGTGTGTGCGTGTGTGTGCG